>JAZDUH010000098.1:44275000-44402500 GCA_036419115.1 Scarus forsteni
GTTTTGAAAATGGGCACATATTGAAAGGTCTTGTTCCTTTGGAAATCAAGTATGTATTCAACAGGGTCAACACACTGGAAATTATCCTTAAAATACCTTCTTCTCTTAAAGGGACTGTGAGGAGTTTCTTAGTAATTACAAAAAGGGAACAACTTCGGGAACAAGACAATTAAAACTAGAGCATATTTATATTATTCAGACACGTCTTAGAGCACCTGGCTGTAAGTAGCCACATATAGCCGGCTACAAAACTACGATACTAAGTTTTCCAAAATTTGCTTGTTGTCACACATCAAAAACTACCGCTACATAACTAGAAAGAGATACATTACCTCGTCGCTTTGGATCCTGTAAGTTATTGAAAAAAGAAGTTGTAAAGTAATGCAGAATTCTGAGGGAGGTCTGAGCTTCATTTTTATTAGCTTCAGCACCCGTCTTGTGGTGCATTCCAGTTGGAGTCAGAAGTAGGAATTTTGAGTTCCGAGAAGGAAACTGCAACTGGAACGTCCCCCAAAGTCAGAATTTCTTCCTGGGAACGCGGTGAAACTCAACCCTGAGTTGACAATCGAAGATGGATGCCCCCAGTGTGAACAGTTATTTAGCTCCTGTAATAATCAATTTATTTGCACTTCTGACTGGGGTGTGTCGCTCTAGATCAGCTGTATACATAGTATTGTTAGACTTATATTTACAAAAATGCTGCCATAGTGATAATCACATTCTTCATGTGATATTTGTGAACAACAAAGCAGGGCGTGCTAACAACAGCTAACAATAGCCTGGTAGATCGGCATGTTTTTTTCTGACTTCAACTGGAACGCCGATAAGTCGGAGATGATGTCACTCCCAGTTCCGAGGTTACTGGAACACAGCATTACAACAGTCGCCGTGCGTGCTCATGGGTAGCAGAGTCTTTTACGTTGCCGGTCATAGATTCTCCTCACAGTCCCTTTAAAAGCTGAGCTAAGAGGGCCACCTGCTCCTAGTGCTGTACTAGTGGGATGGGAGTTGCACAGTTCTTCCGCCAAATCAGTTATGATGGCCTGGTCTACAGTGCATTTATTTAATCTCAATGTTGAATCAAGTATGTTTCTAACAACGGGAACTGATGCTGACGAGGAAATGAAGAGAAGGTCTTCAACCAAGGCATCAATGCACCTCACAGATGCATTACATATACTCTCTAGCTTCAGCAAAAGCAAGGCAATTCTTTTCAAAACTTGGTACGTTGCACATTCGGAATCACCATCTACTCTTGTATCCTCATCGGCACTGGCCTCTGGCCAATCAGAGAGGTCGGCTGTCTGATTACAGTGTCTCTCACACATGACTTGGTTAAAATCACTCAGAGAATGGGGTTGGTGTCTTCTGCTATTGTGTTTCAGAAATGTAGTGTAAATATTTGTTTGAAAACTGCATCCTTCAAACACATAAAAGACAGTTTCATGGCCTTTTAGATGATTTCCAATATGCTGAAAGAAGTCCTTCTCAGTGGAACTAGTATCACAAACTAAACACTTGGGCCACCTTATCACTTGCTTGTTACTTCTGGAATACCAAGTTACAAAAACAGTTTGTTTTGCCAGTTGACAGTGTAACATCATAACTTTCAACTGAGTCTGAATTACATTCTGAACAAGATTTGAACACTTTACTACAGCACAGATTTACTGAGCACATCAGTGTATTTTTAGGGGTCCCTTTCTTAAGCCAGTAGCTTGCTCCTGAGGCTGTTCACTTTTGGGGAAAGCTTTAAACAATCCAGTTCAAGGAAAAGTTTCTGAAAGGTTTCGAAGGTGTACCTGACCTCCTTGGGATAGGCAAGATTCATTGCATACGTCAAACCGATGAGCATGGCACAAGCCCTTGGAAAGTTACCCATAGCAGTCAGGACTTTTGTTCCATCTATCACGATTCCGATATCCTCTGCGCCCTCTGACAGATTTGGCATGATCCTGTAGATGTTCATCCCTTGAACAGCAATTTCCTGTGCCACACTGCCTTCATCTGCATCCTAAGATGATACAAACATTTTGAATTTTAGACTGTAAAGCTAATTGAGATGGTACTAAATGAAGAGTAAGAGAGACATGCCTTTCCACTTACATCATACTCTTTAAAGAGCTGATCGACAGATTCCCCAAGGTACAACATCAGACACCGGATGACAGTGTCTCTGGTTATGTTGATGGTAGGATTGCTAGGAGCCTGAAATAACATACATTAATATTTCTACAGGTCCAAATATAATTTTTAACACTTGGAGGCTTAGACCATATATATATATATTTTTATATACTTATAAATGTGCCACAATTTTGACCACTTCTGAACCTTGTAAGTGACAGGAATTGACAAGGGAATCAATAAGCAAAAACACTTGGTTGAAAACAATCACTCCCACAAGTCGATGTTAGCATGTTGTGCATTAGCCTGTGATGTTGTGGGGAAACCAGATCGCTGTTATTTAGTAAACAGCATAAATATATGGTTTGTGTATGTTTAGGACTGTAAGCGGCGATTGTTATATATATTCTCCTCTGCTCTGGCTCACAAGCATATGAAGCGGACTATGCTCAAAACCAGCCATTGTGAACAGAGCTGTTATGTTAATGTGGAAAGAATGTAGCTGGGCTTTATTCATAGGCTTTTTGGACAAAAGCATGTTACTAACATTTCACAAAGACATTGAGGATCCATGTTAAACTGCAGAAAAGAAGCAAAATATGGCACCTTTAATGTTGGTATAACCCTTTTTTAACTTTGCTATTTTTTGCTTACTTATAAACATATTTTTTCTCATTGAGAATACCCTGCAACATGACCAAAGTCAGGATACCTTCAGTAGGATCGTCTGCAACCTCAATCCCATGGCCCCGCCCTTTGAGTGGAAGAGGTTCAGGAGCTTGGGGGAGTATTCATCCAGTTTGGACATGAACTTTGATTCCAGGTGCACCATTGTGATTCTATGAAACTCATCCTGGATCTAAAGGACAAAATGACGAAACCCGTAAATTATAGTGTAAACTATAGTTGCAAAGGGATGTTTCTGTTACCACACACTTGTAACTCACATTAGATGCCTCAAATAAAGCTGGCCATCTGGCTTTGATGTCCTCTGTGGTGGGTGACTGGTTAACAATTTAATTTCTTCGGTGTGCAAAGGTTTTGGCCATCTTTTCTTTGATCAATTTGTTGTTGTCTTTTTTCCTTACTTCAGTTAGCAACTGAGTCCTTTCCTGTTCTTGACTTTCCTCATCCTCGGCTGCTGGGTAAGGTGGAAGGTAGTTTACTTCTGCTTTTTGAGGTTTTTTCACATTCTTTGCAGATTGCTGGTCTGAAGGGCTCTTACGCTTCAAGGCATTGCACATCACCTCAGGAACACCGTAGCCTTTGAGTTTGGTGCGATGATTTGCCATCTTGTATTTGAGGCACTGTTGCCAGCCATAGTAACCTGAGAAGGAGGCCGGGTCCTTCAGACAAGGATGCTTCTTGACCAGTGCCTCAGCAACATCACATATCTGTGCACCTGATGGATAAGCTGTATAGGTATACATAGTTTCAGCCAGCTTCTCCAATATGTCTGCTCTAACCTTTGTGGTGGTCAGAAGTGTTCCATTCTTTCTGTAGTCCTCATTAGCTCCTTCAAGGCACATTTCAATCTCGTATGCAAACTGTGGAATTGGGAACTCTTTTGGCCATGGCTGATATAGTTCAGTGGTGCTTTTCTGTCTTGGCAGGATAATGGTGTTTGTCGAAGATGATGTTCCAGCTGTTACGTGTAGGACCCAGAGCATATCTGGTGCACATATATGTGATGTTGACCCAGAGCAGAGGCAGAGATCAGATCATAAATGAACACCAAGGTTTATTTACAGGGGATAACAAAAACTGGTGATATGTACAAAAGGTGGTGGCAGTGGCAGGAGCTCGTGGAGACCTGGGAGAAAAACAGAGGAGAGAAACTGATTAGTCCACAGGGAAAACCCAAACTGTCCAAAAACACTTCCACCAACCAACTTAGAAAATGAATCATTCAAAGAATGAAGAGCAGAGAATAAAGCCAGCACGAACTGTGAGCAGTACGAACCACAAACTGAATTGTAATCAGCCGGCGAGTAGAGAAGTCCTCCACCAGCTTAAGTAGGGAGCCTCCTCATCAGGTAGATCAGGAACAGGTGGTGAAGAGAGTGGAGAGCAGCTCCATTAGCCACCCATACCAGATACCCGCAGAGGCGTGAGAGAAGGGAAGGTAGCTCCGTAGCGCCAACTCCACCACAGGTGAAAAGGGTAAGTGCAGTGCAGGGAAAAAGAGGAGACAACCCGAGAGGGGAGGGAGAGAGGAGCAAAACTGGAGGACTGACGAGCAGTCCTCACACCAGCAGAGGAGTCTGTATTTGATCCAGATGACTCTGCATAAGATACTGAGTCGCAGTCTGTTGACTGTTGACCAAAAGAAATGTCCGAACTTTCATTAACTTGCTGCAAGTGAAGAATAATCGGGGCAGCACTGACAACCTTTACAGTGTCTTTGTGTTTAATTTGATCAGTTTTATGCAAAGTGAAGTAATCCTCAAATTCTGAGTCTAAATACTGAAGACTGAACTCCTCAGAAATTCCAAAGTTCTCCTTCACTATAGTTTGCAGTTCCTCCACAGTCAGTGGGATTCCCAAAGGAAGGACCAACTTCTCAATTCGGTCATCAATGATCACTCGCAGTTTTGTCTCCATCTCTGCCAGCCTGTAAAAGGAATAAACAGCCAGAAACAGAGAGATGGAGATGCTTAGGCCACACATACAGTGTATACTACAATCTCAGAGAGAATATTAATGACAGCTGAAATACACTCCGATTTTCAAATAAATATTTCCTAATTCTATCATCATATGATACATCATCGATAATCAAAAATCAATGTAACATTTTTTGTGTATTGCCATGTATGTTTTTAGTTATGTGTTTAATATAAAATAATGCTGCTGCTATAAAATGTATTGGACCACTCCATGAATAAAAAGTATATAAAAAAAAGTTTTATAAGGAAATTTGTATTCCATTTGCCATGAAATTGTAAACCATTCAAATACAGAACAAACATTTGTTATCTTATATTCTGAATTCATTAAACTTTTTAATTCATCAATTTATATTAGCTTTTTAAAATATATTTGTAAATATAAAGAAGTTAATTACTTCTATTGCTGCAATTGTGGAAAAAAATACATATACACGTAAATACAAACACTTACCATATATATATATATACATACACATATATATATATATATATATATATATATATATATATATATATATATATATATATATATATATATATATATATATATATATATATATATATATATATATACACACACATATATATATATATATATATATATATATGTGTGTGTGTGTGTGTATATATATGTGTGTGTGTGTATATATATATATATATATACACACACACACATATATATATATATATATATATATATATATATATGGGGTTGCTGTCTTCTGCTTTTGTGTTTCAGAAATGTAGTGTAAATATTTGTTTGAAAACTGTACCCTTCAAACACACAAGACAGTTTCATAGCCTTTTAGATGATTTCCAAAATGCTGAAAGAAGTCCTTCTCAGTAGAACAACTAGTATCACTAACTCAACACTTAAAAATGGAGATGATACCTGGCTGTAGACTTTCCTTAGCTACAAAACTGCACTCTGAGTTTTGGATGTGCAAGGGCAACCACCATAGAGACACGACTGATTGCCCACGACTAAATGTTGCGTGCTGTAGTCTGTAATGCTTTAGAAGGTTCCCTTTTGTAGCAGACAGAGATTAGCAGATCTTACATTCCCATCCCATAGGCAAAAACCTAAAATATTGAGAAAAAGGTCCAATCAACTAGTATATACAATTTAACTGTATATTTAGTAACCTACTTCAAAAATAGGAGAGGGGTCTGGCTGCAGACCTGCACTGAGAGGACCCAGCGTTGCAGACCTGCACTGAGAGGACCCCCTGCACTGAGAGGACCCGACGTCACATTTTTTTTCTCACATCACATGCTCCAGTGTGTTTTTTTCCCGTGAAGAGAGAAGCTGAATTATAGTCGAGTGACTACTTTTCGTCTTTTTCGAAGAAACAGGAACAGTCTTTATTCCATTACAAACGTTGTCTTTTCCATTATATACTGCTCTGTGTCATAATATTTATTGGAAAGAAATGACTTTTGCACTTTTGGGTGTTTTTCGCGCTGCAATCCAATCCAAAAGTTAGCCTAGTTAGCGCTAGCCTAACGGAGGCTAGCGCTAACTAGGCTAACTTTTGGATTGGACATGGATGTTTTATTTAGATATATCTATGAGATAAGCTTGACATGACAGGCTGTCACTGCCTGTGGCATTTAAACATGTATGAAAACACCCAAAGTGATCACTGTAAGCAGACTGCCTAAGTATTAAAAGCAAATTAAGCGCTGTTATCGTAGTTAGGGTAGCAGTGGCTAGGGCTAACTAGGTTAACTTTAGGATTAGACATGGATGTATTATTTAGATATATGTATGAAATAATTTTGACATGAGAGGGCTTTCACTGTCGTTGGCATTTAAACGTTCTTCCCAGTGTAATGGCTTTTATTTCTGAAAGGTTTTGAATAAACTTTTGACGAAAATACGTGCTTCCGGTATATTCGCTTTTATTTTGAAAGACTTCAACTCAGCTTCCGGTCCTGTCAGTGCAGGTCTGCAGCCAGAGCATGTGAGAAAAAAAAACGTGGCGTCGGGTCCTCTCAGTGCAGGGGGTCCTCTCAGTGCAGGTCTGCAAAGCTGGGTCCTGACAGTGCAGGTCTGCAGCCAGACTGTCTTGAAAAATAGTGCTAATAATTTGGGATCTTTGATAATTTTAGGCATTGTTTCCTATCAATCTTGTACATTAAAAAAAGTTTTTGTCTACCATTTAAATAGTGTTCACAACAAATTTGTAAAAATAAACCAAATGAAAAAAAATATGCTCATTAACTTCAGATTAAAACTTCAGGTTAATTTGTGTTGAATTTGTTCAGCTAGCGAAAGCTCGAAAAAAGTTTTTTTTAATATAAGTTATCCATGACATTGTAAAACAGTGAACAAATCTTTAATCAATACACAGTGTGTAAAATGAAGTATTACCATGTTTTTAGTCAGAGCAATATATACCTGTGGTCTAGATGTGTTGCTCTGGTTCTTTCTGAACCTAGAAAGAAATGAATAGTTTTAAAAAAGAAAAACAGGTGACACATAAAAATCAACTAAAAAGGCAATAATCTTTACACTTGCTTTTGTATGTACTGTGAGGTCTGTTATTATATAGATGAAAATTAATTTGTATTTAGGGTTCTAGAGATTAAAATATACATGCATTTATGTCTGCCTGAGACAGACTGTCACACAGTCACTACCTTTTTATACACACAACATATTCTTTTTCACATATTCAAAGACATTTTCTTTAATATGACCAGAATTTCCATGCCAATAAAAACCTATGCAGATAATCATCACAAAAATATGAATAGACCATTTTAATTGGAGGACAAGTAGGAGAGCAGAGAAACTTTCATTAAGTACAGTGCTCTTCTACTTTATTACATAAATTTTTAATCAGGCATGTCAATCATTTGCACCTTGACACCTGACACATGATAATGAGTAAACCTGACACACAAGATCTCAGCTGATGCACCATAACTCAAAAAGTGGTCCCTACCTCACTTTCAAACTAAGGAAGAGGCAAAAGAAACAGTATGAAACAAGCTATTCTTAAATCAAAGGAAAAGGTATGTTATGTGCATGTTTGTACGGTGCTTAACGTATTTGTGTTCAAATCAGTTGCTAACTGGTTTATTTATGTAGTCAAAGGAAGAGATATTGCTCAGTTCTGGGCGCCCACACACCCCATGCCAAACATGTACCATTTTTCTACCATACCTACCTCATGCTGTATGTGTTTGGATTCATGACACCATAATGAGGCATACACAGTGTCCAGTTTTGCTTAATTTCTTCTCTGTCAAAAGCAAGTTTTGGGTTTCAAATATAAGGGAAATTTACCGGCGCCCGCTGTCCCACCATCCCAATCACCCTCCAGCGCCTCTTACATTTAAGACTGGTGTACAGGAATGTCTTGTCGTTCGCAGCCATTCATCTATTTTCTCTTGGTTTGCCCCCACTGTGGGCTCTAATCTCGCGAGAACTGCCACCCAGGCTGCTGCAGGTGGCAGTTCTCGCGAGGCTTCTTAATCCTCCGCGGTTTTACAGTGGTTGGCATCCATCATTTTAGTGCATTACCGCCACATTCTTGAGATGAGGGTAGTGATACAGTTCAGTTTGGAGAGACAGAGGAATGAATAGGGATCATTATTCTATAAAATACGGGGAATTGAAGGGAAAAGTTTAATACTGGAGGACGTCGGGAAAGAGGGATAAATATGGTAGTATCCCGGCCAAAACGGGAGACTTGACAGCTATGACTGTACACCTTTCTGTCCGCCTGTTTTTTAAATCTCTTATGAAGTTTTCCATAAATTTTCTGGTATTTCCTCAGGAATATCAGTTATCTCTACCGCTAAAAACTCCATATATCTCAATCTGGCAGGGAAAGCCCGTCAGGCGTGGGAGTGGGGCGCTTAGCGAAGTGTCTGGCCGCTCAAGATGAAGGATTTAAACTTTATGCCGTTGACCGCGTTGCACGCCCTGCACCGTTCGTGACGCAGAGAGAAACACTGCAGCGTTGGCTAGTCTGCTCAGACCTTGTTTTAAATGTGTCCCTTTACTGTTGTGCAGTGGCGGCTGGTGAAAAATATTCTTGGTGGGGCAGTACTGTGCAACACTCAGTTTTTAACAACCATCCCACTACGATTCGACGCAAACTACAGGCTCATCCGTAGCCAAATGAGTCATATAGTTTTATACATTGGTAAATAACAAATATGTATATTACACCATTTTAGACCTGGATAAATTGGAACTGATAAAAAAAGCTCAAAGACATGCTGTAAATTTACTCTGACAAACCAAAAGAGTTTTTTGTGTTAAAAGTACCAACTGTTTGGTGCTTCTCTTCAACAGAGGGAGGGTGAAATGATCAGGGCTTTCTGAATTTAGGGCCTCATGACAAGAATTATTTACTGTTTCCCAGAAACAGGGGCTGGGTCAACTTACCCACTGGCTCAGTTTACCCCACTCTCCCCTACTCTGACATTAATTCTGACATTCACTCAGTGAACAATCCTACCTGCCCACTCTGCACCTGTGCTGGGCTCATGGCTGCTGCTTGGTGCTGCTGCATCTCTTCTGAGGGGCTACAAGACAAAGTTTCCCCAGTTATGTGGCGTCGTCACATCACACAGTGCAAGTGTCATTTTATTCAACACCTTCCCTTACTAGTTTCATCGTCATCCTCTTTCGTTTCAGACCGCGAGCTCGTTTTGTTAAAAAAGTCGCTATTTTGCACATTTTACTGCATCATTTTCAAGCGCCTTCCTCTTTATAATTCTTCTCTTTTCCGCGCCACCCTTGCGCTTTTTGTCCATCTTGTCGGCAGTGCAGTACCGCGGCTACTATCTGGCTCATCTCAAAGACTCCAACTGGCGGAGCTAATTGTTTTTAGCCTGCACGGACGTGTTGTTAGGTCAGTATGCCTCTGAAAAAAAAAGGCTGCCGAGGGAGACGGCCCACAGGGACAGCGGTAACAGCATGGAGGTAATACTCACTCAGTGCCATGAATGAACACCAAACCAAAAAATTATAATAATATAAAAAAATGTATATTAACACTGGCCCTCACGGCCCAAACGTCAGGCCAGCCCACCGGAAATTGTCCCGGTCCTCCTGATTAGTCACATGGCTGACACTAGCCGAATAAACCCGAGGGGCAAAATAAGAATCGCCCTTCGGAGATTATTTTCAACCACGCTGATTGACCAAATTCACGTTGATAGGCGCTTATCTTGCCCTAGTAACATTCCCTTATTGGCTAGTCGTCACTGTCTCAGGGGCGCTATATTCAGCGCCCCTGAGACACGGAGACAGAGACGAGAAGGCTTACTTTTGTTCTACATTAATGAAAATTAATTGCTTTATATCTTAATGGATATATATTTATGTTATATTTATGTTATATTACATATTTAGATCAGTGTTACTACCTGGCTCAAGGTAGACAACAAAGAAGGGAGGCAGCACACAGTATGAACCATTCAATTTATAATTTATTAAATGAAGGTATCCAAAATAAACCATCAGTATGTGTAAAATGTAAAGAACAGATCTAGAGTGTATGCAATGAAAGATGTGTGAGCTTGTGTGTTGTGGATGTTCGAAGATGCAACAAACCAAACAGGCGATGGCTGGGGTGGCTGATAGAGGCCCTGCTGAGAGAGAGAGAACAACCTATGCAGCCAGCCTTTTATGCCTTCTGGCCCTGCCCTGTTGGGCAGGTAACTCAGCCCCTCCCAGCTCCACCCTCCACCATCTCCCTAAGGCTGGAACAGAGAGCAGAGTGAGACACATGCAAGGGGAGAAAGAGGAGGAGGAGCAGGAGGGGTTGTCACACCCCCACCCTTAAGAATGGGGTTCACACCAGGAACCCCAAAACACCAAAGCCACCCACTAAATAAAAAACTACCACAATACAAATTATCTTACTTCACCACTCTAGTGCAGAATCAAATGTGAACATTTTAACAATACAAAGTAGGCTAAATTTTGCCACATGGCTCTAGTGCATAATTAATCTAGTGTAGATATTACCATAAGTGATCCTGCACCTGCAGATGGTTCCCTTTACTTGAACACAAGACCACCGACTCAGCAACCTCGGTATCTAGGAAGCACTTTAAGAGAGGGACAGCCAGCATGGACAGGGAGGGACACTACAGGGAGAACAACATCTAAACAGACACAGCACGAGACATGGCATCAGCCATTGTATTTTCAACCCCCTTTACATGCCTAACATCTAAATTAAACGGCTGGAGGAAAAGACACCAGCGCATAAGGCGCTGATTTGGATTTTGAAGAGAATGAAGAAAAGTGAGGGGGTTGTGGTCAGTGTACACCACTAATGGTGTCACTCCTCCACCCACATAAACCTCAAAATGCTTTAATGCCCAAATGAGAGCCAGAGCTTCTTTTTCAATGATGGAATAGTTCAGCTGGTGTGAATTGAATTTTTTTGAGAAGTAACTTACTGGACAGTCAATGCCCTCATCATTTGCTTGCATGAGGACAGCACCAGCACCGACCTTGCTAGCATCGACATACAGAATAAATGGCCGGTCCATCTGTGGAGCAACTAAGACAGGGGCAGAGCACAACAAAGACTTGATGGATTCAAAAGCATTTTGACAAACAGGAGACCAATCAAATTTCACTTTAGAGCTGAGAAGAGATGAAAGTGGAGCAACCACTGTGGAGAAACCCTTGCAAAACCCTCGATAGTAACCCACCATACCAAGGAAGCGAGCGAGCTCCTTCTTGGTTGTTGGAACTGGAAACTGATCAACAGCCAGCACCTTCGCTCTCACAGGACGTACTAGACCTTGGCCTACCACTTTACCCAAGTATGTGACTGTTGCCTTGGCAAACTCACACTTTGCAAGGTTAACAGTCAACGATGCCCAAGCCAGACGGTCAAACAGTGCTCTGATGTGCAAGTGATCCTGCCAGTTATCACTATAAATAACAACATCATCCAAATACACAGCACACCCATCCAGGCCTGAGACCACCTTGTTCATTAGGCGCTGGAAGGTGGCTGGAGCATTACGTAAACCAAAAGGCATTACAGTGTATGAATACAAACCACTAGGTGTTATGAATGCTGCAATCTCCCTAGCTCTAGGAGTTAAAGGAACCTGCCAATAACCTTTTAATAGGTCAAATTTGCTGACAAATTTGGCAGACCCAACCTGATCCACACAATCTTCCATGCGGGGGAGTGGAAAAGAATCAGGTTTGGTTACTTTATTCACCTTACGCAGATCAGTACAAGGTCTAAAAGTACCATCAGGTTTACTCACCAGAAGGCAGGGGGAGGACCAACTAGAAGCACAAGGCTCTGCAATACCATTTTCAAGCATGTATCCAACTTCTCCTTCTAGGCATTTACGCTTCTCTGGAGACATACGATAAAAACGCTGTCTGATAGGCTGAGCGTCACCAACATCAATGTCATGCTCGATAAGATGAGTGCGAGATGGGGTATCCTCAAACAGACAGGCATAACTTTTAATGAGCTCCGTCAGGTCTCTTTTCTTTGCTTGGGATAAATGCTTCAACATTTTATCAAGATTAGCAAGTGATTCAGAGTTTTTGAGACGACCTCTTAAAACTCCGTCATCTGGATCTTCCAATCCCTCCTCACTCTTTGGTACTGGGTCCAGAGGAGGAGGATCTACTGCAGCCACTGCAGCCGCAGAAGATTTGCACTGTTCTGAAACCGAGGTACGAGCATAATAGGGCCTCAGCAAATTAATGTGACACAACTGGTTAGATCTCCTCCTGTCAGGTGTGGAGATTAAATAGTTTAAGTCCGACACCTTTCGGGACACTGTATATGGGCCTGAGAACTTAGCCTGAAAGGGTGAACCAGCTACAGGCAAAAGGGCAAGAACTTGATCCCCAGGGCTAAACTCTCTGTGCTCTGAACGACGATCATAAAGCTTCTTCATTTTTGTTTGTGCTGCATGCAGCTTTTCCCTCGCCAATTTATTTGCCAGATACAGCCGTTGTCTGAAACCATTCACATAGTCTATTAAGTTTTGTGGGGCCTCTTCAACCTTCCAGTCACTATGTAAAGAGGCTAATGGGCCTCGAACTGTGTGACCAAAAACCAGGTCATTGGGGCTAAAACCTAAACTCTCCTGAGAAACCTCCCTTGCAGCTAACAACAACCAGGGCAACCCTTCCTCCCAGTCACGGTCCAACTCAGTGCAATAGGCACGAAGAAGAGACTTGAGGGATTGATGAAACCTTTCCAGAGCTCCTTGGCTCTGAGGATGATAAGCAGTTGACAGTGAGTGTTTGATATTTAGCTGCTTGAGCACCTCAGTAAACATTTTGGAACAGAAATTAGAACCTTGATCTGACTGTATAATCTTTGGGACACCAAAGATGGAAATGAACTGTGTCAGAGCTTTGACAACCAACTTGGTGGTGATATTTTTGAGGGGGTAGGCAGCTGGATAGCGAGTAGCCTGACACATCACCGTAAGCAGAAAATTGCTACCTGCTTTTGAGCGCGGCAAGGGTCCAACACAATCAATAAGAAGGTGCTCAAATGGCTGATCAGCAACAGGTATCGGATACAATGGGGCTGGCTTTATGGTTTGGTTGGGCTTCCCAGTCAACTGGCATGTGTGACAAGTTTTAACAAAGGCAGAGACATCCCTCTTTAACTTAGGCCAGTAGAAATGCTTCAGTACCCTATTATAAGTTTTCTTTACTCCTAAATGACCTGCTACTCCATCATGAGCAATCTCAAGTACAGTTTGTCTTACTGATTCAGGCACAACAATTTGCAAAACTTCATCACCCATAAAACAGTCCCCTTGAGGAACCCACTTTCTCACCAACAAGCCATCCTGGAGAAAGTAACCATGGGCCACACTCTTCACCTCATCTTCTGGAAGCACCTGACTATACAGAGCCTGAAGCGTGCAATCCTTCCTTTGCTCCTTCACCAAGTCACTGGAAGATAAAGACAAAGGGAAAACAGGCACTGGAAATACAGACACACTTTTCTTATCAGTTTTGTCCAGGCCAGAACCAACTATACTGCTCATAGCACGTGTCACCACACAGGTGGATAGTGCCATTTTAGAAGAGACTGGAGAATCAGAAACCTCATCCTGGGTGAGAGAGACCACTGGAGCAGAAGTACCAGGCCAAACCTGAGCACCAGCCAGATCATTTCCAAGAATGACATGTATCCCCCTCATGGGCAAAGCGGGGCGTACTGCCATTACTACCTCCCCTTTCACCAGGTCTGAGAACAACGTTAATCTATGCTGCGGAGCAGAAAAAACTGTCAAACCCATACCACGTACCCCCACAGTTATACCACTGTGAGATGCAGCAGAAAAAGGTAACACAGAGTCCAAAATAAATGAGTCTAATGCTCCTGGATCTCTTAAGATTTTCACAGGAACTTTGTCTTGACCTCCAACTAGTGAAACAAAACCATCAGAAACAAATGGAAGATAACCAGGGTCAATCTCATCCATGGGACAAACTGTCTGATCCACATTCATGACAGAAGTCACAACCACCGACTCTGAGGAAGGGGGTTTAGTGTGAGCCTGCACTGCAGCAATGACACTGGCCCGCTCCTTTGCTCCCACAGTCACAATAGCCGCTGATGGTTTGGTGGGTAAAAAACCTGGCTTAACTTTCTTTTTCAAAACTGGACACTCATTTTTCCAATGACCCTTACAAAAACAGTAATTACAGACACGACTTGAGTCCAACTTACTCGGCATCCCACGGTCTCCTTTAACTGTGTACTTTGCTGTCCCTTCAGACAGAAACCTATTGCCAGAGTGAGCACCCCCACTACTCTCTACATGTAGAATCACCCCGACGATTGTCACCAAAAACCCTTATGGGTCAAAAACAAACTCATCTGCTAACTGGGCCGCTTCTGAAACTTTGGTCTTTTTTTGTTCATTTAAATATGTCACAACACGATCAGGCAGAGTGTTTTTAAACTGCTCCAGCAGGATTAATTCCTGAAGATCTTCAAAGGTCTTAACCTGAGATGAAACACACCAACGTTGAAAATGAACTGCTAAGTCACGAGCAAACTCAGTATAAGACTGCTTCTCTTTCCTGGCTAACCTAAAGCGCTGACGATAGGCTTCAGGTACCAGCTCATAAGCTTTAAGCACTGCAGATTTCACAGACTTATAACTACCACTATCAGCAACACTCAGGGCTGAAAAAACCTCTTGGGCCTTACCAGTAAGTACACACTGAAGTAGCAGAGTCCGTTCAGCATCGGACCAATCTCGAGCCTCTGCTAAACGTTCAAATAACACAAAGAAAATATCAGGGTCCTTCTCATTAAATTTTGGAACCAACCTCAAATTGACAGCCACATCAAATGATGGAGCAGGGGGAACAAACATGGCTGATTCTTTGGCCTCAGGAGTCTGAAGTTTTCCCTGACTCATAAGCTCTAATTTATAACGCTCCAACTCCAGCTGCTGTCTGGCCTGAGAATGGGCCATTTCAGCTTCCCTGAGTCTGGCATCATGTCTTAACTTCTCTAACTCCAAAACCTGCCTTTGTTCATGCTGCAACTGAAGCTGTAGGAGCTCTTTTTGCTCCTCGAAAGACAATCCAGCCCCAAACCCTGCCAAAACAGGTGCTACACTAGGCACTTTACCTGGTAAACTTGGGTCAGGCAAAGCTGCATCAGAAACACCGGCCATTTTAATTGGAGTCTTTTCACCCTCTATATGGACAGGAAAATTTTTTTCTTTCACTAGGTGCGCCTTTAATGTGATGAGCAAGTCCTCCTTACTTGACCTTTTAGAAATCTCCACACCATAATGATCAGCTACTTGCAAGAGCTGTTCCTTTTTATACGTGTTAAGCAGCTCTTCACTAGGAGATTGAACAAAATCATCAATTGAAGCCATTTCATTTGATAATCAAGACCAAAACACACCAGAAAGACAGAGTACAAAACCAAGTTTTCCACACTGCTATGAGATGACAGACTGTTTAATATGGGACCATATTCCTCTAGCTAACTGCCTAACCAAATCTAACTCACTCACTCACCCCTAGTCTTCATGCAGGGTAGCGGCAGGATGGATTAAGCACCAAGCCCAGTAACCCGGTTGACCCTTAGCAAGCTAACAGCCACCTGGACAGTCATGGAGTGCCCCCGAGCATCAGCTCTAACCACTCCTGCACAAAAAAAACAAACTAAAACAAAAAAGGGTCAATGTGGACAACTGGTGTCCCCATTGCTTATGCCTGACAGGAATATTGGTTCCCAAATGACTACACAGCCTTCACCAACCAGCAGTTAAGAAAACAACCTCAACAGGACATCCACCCACAAAACCAGGCCAACAAAGTCAATCACTGTGTGAACCAGCTCCCTATTAAACTAAAACTGGTTTCCCAGCCCTAACTTCACCCAGGAAACAACGACAGCAGTTTGGACGAGCCCCCATTTGTTACTACCTGGCTCAAGGTAGACAACAAAGAAGGGAGGCAGCACACAGTATGAACCATTCAATTTATAATTTATTAAATGAAGGTATCCAAAATAAACCATCAGTATGTGTAAAATGTAAAGAACAGATCTAGAGTGTATGCAATGAAAGATGTGTGAGCTTGTGTGTTGTGGATGTTCGAAGATGCAACAAACCAAACAGGCGATGGCTGGGGTGGCTGATAGAGGCCCTGCTGAGAGAGAGAGAACAACCTATGCAGCCAGCCTTTTATGCCTTCTGGCCCTGCCCTGTTGGGCAGGTAACTCAGCCCCTCCCAGCTCCACCCTCCACCATCTCCCTAAGGCTGGAACAGAGAGCAGAGTGAGACACATGCAAGGGGAGAAAGAGGAGGAGGAGCAGGAGGGGTTGTCACATCAGTAATATTTGGTAATATTCATTTTTTCAAAATAAAGTAAATACATTTAATATCACACTCTCCACTGGGGGGGCGGCGCCCTAGCGCCCTCTATTGGCCAGCCGCCACTGCTGTTGTCTACGTGGCACGGTCAGGGTGAATGCCATGTCCTTATTTTACTGGCCTCTACTCAGTCAAAATGGCGTGATGATGTGTGTGTGGGAGGAGGGGGCTTCTTGCCGCCATAGCTACCACCACTCGGAAAAGTAGTACAGCAGGTGAATATGCCGCATTTTACGAGGTGATACTCGAATACAGTAAAGCCGACATTACAAGTGAAGTGAAGTGAAAATAACTTTTACTCACCTCTCAATTCGCCGTCCAGCTAAAGACCGTTTGGCTTGTGAATGTGGGGGAGGGGTGAGAGCTCCGTCTTCGGCAGACTCTGTGTGAATCACGATAAAGGCTTCATTAAACTTCATATACTACGAGTAAACTTGTTTGGTACCTCACAGTAGGGCAAAAAAAGTGTTCAAGAGCAGAAGCAACATCCATATAAAGAGTTGTAATCGCTTACCTTGAGCAGACAGCGACCAGCGACGGTTGTGGAAGGCATCAACGTCCTTGTGAGGCGCAAAACTCCGTGTTGCCAGATTTTCTACTGAATAAGCATCCGGGAAGATAAAAACAAGCCCAAAACACGCGACCTCCGGCTATTTTTCTCTAATGTGAGATTTTACGTTTTTATAAAGCGTGTTTATACTCTTCATTGAGTTTCAGTTTCACAATGCCAACATTTCTTATTTTACTCCTAATTTAACATAATTTCCTTTATGCAGAAATGAAGGGAGGGGCTACAGTTACTTATAAGTATCACTAAACAGTCTGTCTAACCTTAATTTTTATAACAAAATAGACATATTCAGGCTATTATCTAAGTTTAATGTTGATCCTCTAAAGCTTTTATTATGGTAAAAACAGTAATAGCCACATTAGAATTACATTTCATTCTGTTTTTAAGGATTTCTTTTTGTCAGAAACATCATTTGTGCCCCTTTTTTCACAGAAAAATGTACATTTGTGTTTAAATTGGGAAAAATAGTGATACTGGGAGTAGAATGTGCATCAGATCAGATACCTCCTGGGTGAGAGGGCACAACAAGCCTAAATGAATAACTGCACTTTTGGAACAAGTCCAAAAAAAACGCAACCAAGAACCGTCAATATTTATAAGCAACCCTTCAATAAAAGAAGCCCAAAGCAACTTGTAATAAGTGGACCTGGCAACAACGGTGCCAATGCATTGAGTAGAAGTTATGGCAACTACAATCAGAGTCCACATTGAGTAGCATTTATCAATTTTTTGACATTGTTAACTTTACTGATAGAATATAATTAAATTCTACTCAATTATTTTCAGCTGATATTCAAACAAAAATGAGTAAAATTAATTGATAAATGATACATATTTGAATAGATCATCATAATAATATACCAAACTACGCACAGTCATTATTTTTTTGGATAGGTAACTCAAATTTATTTTGTGGATATTAATTTAGCCCAGTCACGCTTTTTACAGTGTATATGGAGTGGTTATAGAGGATTAATTTAACAAATTAACCTACTTGGGAAAGGTCAAATCAAGAGGAAATTATTGGAGAATTAAACCAAGACACACTCAAGCCCATCTGAAGGAATTCAGAACCTTCTTAGGAAATGATGTTTGGATCGGATCTCAAACTGGTCCTGAGCTACTGGAGAGCCTGAAGGACTGTTCTGGTTTGGAGTAGTGCCAAAGGGGGGCTGAAATCCACACTCTATCCAGCGCGATGGATCCAGGGATGATGTTCCGATGTGAGCTGGTCTGGGGTTTCACGGGAGAGAGGTACCATCTTAGATTGGACTAGCAGGTTCTGTTAAAGCTGAAGCTGGAACTTGGAGTGTTGAGGTCTCGATTATATAAAGAAATAATTTGTAACTAATTCCAAAAATTAAGAATTTGTTGGCCGGATGAATACTATTCTGAAATTAATAACAAAAATCAATTTACTATGAAATAAGTCTTTCAAGTCTTACAGCTTACTGGCTTATAAAGAAAACTGACGGGAGTGTTATAACTTAGACAAAAGATGTACGATAACTACGGGGGCCAAAAAGACGTAAGACAAAGTGCAGAAGAAGAGACGAAGAAGCAAAGAAAGAGAAGCATGTGTCTCTCTAATTTTAACTCCTGAGGAGGGTCTCACAGGAGGAGGGTCTTAGATGAGTGACAAAGACTTTATCAACTTATATTTGACCAAAATTAATTTGTATTTTGATTAAACATCTACTATAAGCACTCCAACTGGGTAGGAAATATTATGGTAATCAATTTGATACCAAATACTATATATCTAAACAATAAGAAAGAATAAAACAGTGTCAATCTTATTAACAATTAAAACAAACAAGATATATGTGGTTAAACTTAGACATATACGTTTACATACCTTTGAGATGGTATGCACAAAGCTTAAGGTGTAGAAATCCTATTATAAGCACTCTTCAATAAAACAATTTGAAATGAAATAATACAGAGTTCTCTCCTCAGTTTTCACTGAGGGGCGCGGTTGGTTTGTCAGAAGGCTTTCAACAAATACTTCAACTTATTCGTAACTGGCATTTTTAGAGCGAGAAACAAATAAATCACATCATCTGAATGCATTTTTCGTGACAGGATAAAATATCACATTGTTAGATGTGTTCATTGTTTCATTTAATGAGTATATAAGGTTTGTGGTTTTCTGTTGGCTGAAAAACCTCTGGACAGAGAGCGGAGCAGATGAGGGGTTCCAATGGCCAGGGAGGTCATAAGTCAACTTAGATGCCACCTAAGAATCTTCTTGGGTAGAACAGAATTATTTAAGACTCTCGGAACGTTGTCTGTTCGAACACCTTATTAAGTCTCAGCCAATCACCATTTAGGAAGAAAGTCCAGAGTAATAAAAACATCTCTTGCATCCCAAAAAAGCCCTTGCTGCTCCTCCCATTCAAATGAATGGGAGAGGAAAACTCAGAATCAGATATCCTGTGTCAGTTAGGACTCTACAGAAAAAACAATAACAATAACAATACAAACAATAACTCGCACGGCTTTAAAAATGACACAGTTGGATTCCTGACAAAATTTTACATAAACAGACCTCATTTTTAGAGAGATTGGGTCAAAATTTTGACATCTGTGCAAAAATGTTTCAGAGTTATCATTGCTCTGCTGCTGAGGCCAGTTGGGATAATGTCTCTCCCTGACTGACAGTTTAGTGCAGGTGGTCATGCGGGATGGCCATTCTAAGGACTGAGGCTCCTGGCAGAGCTGCAGAAACACATATCAGTCTAACTTAGAGCAGTTTAAAGGGATGAAAAGGGATGAAACCCTCAAAATGGAGGTGAAAGGGGCATGAGGGACCTGCGACAGAGTGAGGACCCATCCAATGCTGCTTGCAGCTTTAATTATAATTATTAGGATCCTCGCCCAAAGGGCAAGGACCCTAATGTTTTTGTATCATTTCTTTCCTTCTTATTTTTATTATTACGCCCACCCGGCCATTAAACCTTAATTTAACCCCCTAAACATGCTCAAAAACCCACCTAAACAGGCACACACCTGTGGTATGCAGAAAAATTTGATGAAATGGAAAAATAAACCCCGAACATGCCAAAATGTGCTCTCTAGCGCCACCTATAGACAAACACCACTAAAATGGCTGTAACTTCCACTATGAATGTAGTAGAGATCAAACCAGCGCCACAAAGTTCATTTCATCAAGACCCACAAATCACGCTCTGACACTACTGACCTTTCTCAAACAGGAAGCTGGCAATTTGCCTTTCAAAATAAGATCTCACTTGATCATCCCCACTTTGCACTATGATTTGACACCCCTGAAAAGCTCACAGCCAGACCAAAACTGACACAGGTGCCAAATCGTATACAAAATTTAATCAAACAAAAAACAAACCCATATCATTCCAAAATCTGCTCTCTAGCGCCACCTGTGGACCAAAAAGCCCTAAAACAGCTGTAACTTCCACTAGGAATGTCATAGAGCAATCAAACCAACACCAATATGTTTGTGTAATTGAGACTCAATAGTGTCGGGTGAGGTGCCAAAAGCCTATCTCAGATAGGAAGCAGGCAATTTTCCTTTCAAAATAAAATCAAAGAAATTATCTCCTCTGAGGCTGTAAAATGTATCAGCTTGAAAAGCGGACAGATGACAGAGGCATTGCTGATGAAATGTTCTGAAGGAATTTGTTGTTTCTCAATCTGTTTCTGAAGGACGAGCTGTCAAAGTTGGATTAATTTCTCGGGTGAAATTCCCAAGTTGGCGTTGTCGGATATCTATGGTCAAAGTTATCTGAAAGAGATCGAGGTCCAACCCCTTACTGCATCCATCATCACACAAACTGACAGTCTCAAACTAGCTCCACAGCTTTTGAACTTCACCTTACCTCCCAGGAAGCAATCCTCCACACTCTTGCACCAGCACACTGAACTTAACAATTTCAAGCTGCAACCAGTTGTCTCACTCCACAACAGCAACTACCTTTCTTTCTGAATGCATGTCCCTCTTTGATTCACTACATATGCTCCCATCATTCAAATCAAACTAGCCTTCTCATGCTCAGATGTACTGTATCTGCCCCTGACTCAATAACATAATGATTTCATCATTCAGGGCTATCTGACATCACTACTCATACCTCAATACCCTTCTCTTCTTGCTGCAAGAAAGTAAAGTGATCCGCTCGTGGTCTCTTCAGATCCTCTAACATGGGACATCTCATACTTGTCACACATTCAATAGAAACAACTTAATGATTCAGGTCAGTTCATTTTCCTCCATCTCCTTTCAAACATTACTTTTGGGAGTTGATAACAGCTTGGGCAAGATACACCAAGACGGAACCCCCACCCTGAGTCTCCTGCCAGGCTTTGCAATGTTCTTCCAGGCCACAACTCGCATATCTTTATTTCACACGTTTATCGCTCTCATTACCAGAGATGGGCACTCGAGTTAAAGACTCGTACTCGAGTCGCACTCGAGTCACATTTTTGGAGACTCCAGACTCGACTTGACTCGACCCTGAAAGACTCGAGAATTGACTCGACTCGAGATCAAAGACTCGTTGGCAATCTTTATTTTATGGAGGGTTTTTTGAGTGTGCTGGGAACATTTGTTCCCCTCTCTTACCTCGCCCCACGTCCCTCCCTCTTCGTGGCTGCTTCCAAACCTCGTAAATTTACTGTTGTTAAGAAAGCTCCAAAGAGGAAGTCACCGTGTGGAGTATCCGGAAGTTTCAAAATAAAATACAATGCATGGACTCTTGCACGTAAATTTCCTCAATTGTTTGTCATTATGTCAAAACTGGAGGCACGAGCATCAGGTCAGCAGTCGGTCAGAGGATCCCAGAGACAACACAACACCATGGACGAAGAAAAGTGAATCGTAGAGGTACAGAAATATGTAACACTGCATACACGACACCAAATGCATTTTCTACACAGATATAGGTGGATAGAAGTTCAATTAATCACAAAGCTGTGTGGTTTGGACCAGCAAAGGGACCTTAGAGAAGCGAAGTGAGGTGTTGTTTATTTCTTTTCTCAGTCTATAACATGTTTTATAACGATGTTTTGTGACATCGCTATTCTCATGAGAGCCTGTAGCTCTCGGGGGATCAGACCTCCCCCTACGGGGCTGCACGCACGGCGCTGCTCAGCGCCTTCAGTGGGTCTGTCGGAACAAAACCACGCTGCGCGGCTTTCGTGGAATTTGAGGTTCCATCCCCACCCAGTTATCAGACATCAGTCAGTCATCAAGGCAAGGCAAGCACAAATGGAGCAGCTGCCGGCGAAACTCCACCGCCAGCTTTGCTACCCTTTATATTGACCTATTTCTACACAAACTTCCAACAGCACGGCTACCACCACTCACTACTTTTTTTATTTTATTGTATTGTTAAATGCCAAATAGTTTCTTTTTGGCTGCTCATGGCAAGTTTGTTTTGCACCTGACCATGGTATGCATGTGCACTGCAGAAACGTTTTCAGAAAGAAAAAAAGGTCTGAATAGAAATTTGGATATACTGTATATTTGCCAGAGGCTACACCATATTTATATATGTATGTATATATATGTATGTGTGTATATATATATATATATACATACATATGTATGTATGTATATATATATATATATATATATATATATATATATATATATATATATATATATATATATATATATATATATATATATATATATATATATATATATATATATATATATATACATATATATATATATATATATATATATATATATATATATATATATATATATATATATATATATATATATATATATATATATACACACATACATAGATACATATATATATATATATATATACATACATATATATGTGTGTGTGTGTGTGTGTGTGTGAAGACTCGACTCGGACACTAGATCAAAGACTCGTGACTCGTCAAGTCTTGCCCCTCAAAGACTCGAGAATTGACTTGACTGGAGGTCAAAGACTCGTGACTCGACTCGGACTCTAAATCAGAGACTCATATTTCTAAATCTTCATCAAATGTTGAAACACATACATTTGTGGTGTGGTCTTTGCTAGTGAAATTTAGGACCAGGACCAGGCCACAAACCACACCTCCAATTAGCTGACAAGACTACTTATACTAGGCCATCCTTATTTACTCTTTCTCTGCTACTCTTCAACCCACCCTCCCCGCCTTTACAGTCCATTACTAATTCTCTCCATCTTTTTCCACTCAGCTCCATGCCTACCTCAATCTAGGTGGGGGGTTGAGGTCAGCTTGGGCAGGCTATGCTGAGACAGAACCCCCACACTGAGTCTCATTCTGCCAAGCTTTATGAAGTCCTTCCAGACCGCAGAACTCTTGTGTCACACATTTATCACTCTAATTCCTAAATTTCCATTAAATGTTCAAACATATACATTCGTGGTTTAGTCCTTGCTAATAAAATAATTTGTACATCTGACCATTAAAACATTGTATCTCTTAACGCTGACTCCCAAATTTTTGGAGTTGATATACTACTTTTTTGGGTCATCTTTTTTTTGCTTTATTATTGAATTATTTTATTGGTATATCTCAATAAACCTGACAGGGTAAACACAGCAACATAAAGCTCACAGCAGTTGAAGTCTTGATGTGTTGATGATGACAACCCTTGCAGCACAGTCCTACAGCCACATGTGCTTTCACTTTATTCATTAACCACACACATAGGCATGAACACATACACACAAAATAAATTAAGTTGCTGATGCAATTATTGCTCATACATCTCATGCTGATAAATGTGAACATAACGTCTATGGTTGCTGCTTGGTGTTATAAATAGTCATAATGAATTGTTTTTCAAGCCTATCCCTTTATGTGTTATTCTCCAAAGAAAGCCAAAAGAGAAGGGCAAAGATTGCCAAATTGAATCTAGCTTGTCGACAACTTTAAATGTAGCATTGAGATTGCATTCAGGTGCTATTGAAATTTTTGCCCTTTTAAAAGCATTTGAATGTTTTTTTTTTGATACCCTTTTAGAGAATCTATCTATACTTTAGCATCTAGGACAGTGATTCCCAACCAGGGGTACAGGTTTCCCTAAGGGTAAGCAAGCACATTGCAGAGGTTATATGTAAACATTTGATAATTTATTAAATTTAATTTAACTTTGAAGTACTTACATAAACCTGTCAATAAAATAGTAAGTGTGTGCTACTACTACTTACCCCAGAAAGACAATAACCTACACAGTAATAACAGGTTATTGTCTTTTACAGACACTTTTCATGTGTTTGGTGTTCTGGCATCTCTGTTCGTGGGCTGGATTCACTGAGGCATTTGCCAGGACTTCACTGCGAAAGAAGCACTGAGGCTGCAGCGGGTTCATCGATGGTTGAAGTAAATCTACATAAACCAGGTAAATTATGCTGTACTCCTAAGAATCATCAACACGTATGAGTGAAGGGGTACTCATGGTAAGACAAAAATAATCGGGGGGTACACAAGAAAAAAAATTGTTGGGAACTGCTGATCTAGGGGGCCGATCACACAGAGATGCATCACTCAAGGTGCTGATGCACCAAAAACAACCTCAGAAGGCATCAGTGACCACCCCCACCTGTGTTTTTTCACATTTTCATCTAATGTATTTCAGCTTCAGCTAAAAGTGAAAGGTGTGCTGCAACTCTGGCCTTGTGTTGAAAAGTTGGAAATATGGCATCTTTCATGCATGCTCAATAACACTCACAGCTGCAGAGAAAGATGCCTGGTGGATGTGCTGTTACACAGAAAAAACAACTGTTTTAATGGTAATGCTTTTCTAGCCACATGTCTCTGTGTGACTAGCCACTTTTAGTCAACCCTGTAAAACTTTGACTGCTTATTTTCAGAAACTTTTCTGTTTTCTTTATTGACTGTACTGATATACCAAGTCAAATACAAATAGAGCAAAGGGTAGATCCGAGAAATTTGTCCTGATTCTCAGGTCTAATAAGGCTTGTCTACAAATTGGTGGAGACTACGTCGGTGGCGCAGTTGGATAGTGTTCTTGGTCAGTGATTGGGAGGTTGCAGGTTCAAGCCCAGCTCTGGGCGACACATGGCGATGTGTCCTTGGGCAAGACACTTAACCCCAAGTTGCTCCCACTGCTGCATCAGTGGCGTGTAAATGGGCATGAAAGGGCGTGAATGTGTTAGTGATACTGATGGATAACTAACATAGAAACTCTGAACCATCAGTGAGTGAATGTGAGAGTGAATGGGTGTGAATGGGTAGGTGTGACCTGCGGTGTAAAGCAGCTTTGAGTAGTCAAAGACTAGAAAAGCACTATATAAGCTCAAGTCCATTAACCATTTACCATTTACCAGATTTCTTTCAATAGCCTCTGCAATAGTTATTCATGGATTTCATGTGACGTCACACCGTCTCAACGGCGCCATCTTTAGGACCGTTCTGTGACCGGAAGTACGTTGTCAATATGCCGTCTATTTGCTGTGCGGTCGGTTGTGACAACTCCAAAGGAAAAAACATTGGACTTATGTTTTATAACATCCCCAAAGACCATGGAAGAAGACAGAGGTGGATTGCTGCCATTAAAAGAGACCACTGGACACCCACAGAACACTCCAGACTGTGCGCTGAGCACTTTGTTTCGGCTAAGTTAAGTCCGGGACTAACTACTTAGCCTAGCGTTAGCATGCTAACAATCACAATATTACTCACAGATATAAAACGCGCCATCAATCAACGCTGTTGTATTGGTTCAGATTATTGACACTACTGAGTTGTGTTTAAGTTGAGTTCAAGTACTACTTTGAATAGGTAATGCCTATTTTTTTTAACTTTGTATTTTGATCTACTGCTGCAGGTAAAAAGAGTGAGAATCCTCTTCACCCAGATTATGTGCCGAGCCTGTTTGCTTATCTCACACCTGAGCAACGGCAGAAGAAGGTCAGCAGTTTCAGAAAGTTTGAGCAAACACAAGCAGTCAAACGAAAAAGAAGTGCAGTGCATGATGTTGGGATGGTGGCTGCATGTGGCATCAGCAGTGACCCTCACACTGACCATGAGAGCCCCCTGGCTGAGGAGGATCGAGGTGAGACTGCAGACCACAGCTAATGCAAGGAAAGTAGTTACAGCGTAGACACAGAGCCATGCACCAATGAAGCCTGCCAGACAACCATTAAGAGACTGACAGAAGAGTGCAGGTCACTGAGGGCAGAAGTTCACCAGCTGAGGGAGAAGGTCAGCCAGTTGTCCTTCAGCCAGGAAGCCTTCATGAACAACGATGACATGGTGCAGGACTTAACTGGCCTCCCATCCTATGCCAAACTCATGGTTGTTTTCACTTTTGTGTCAGGATTCCTGAAAGTTGGATCTAGACTATCACCCTTTCAAAGTTTAATTATAACACAAATGAGAGTGAGACTTAACCTGCCACTGCTTTTCTTTTCTTATGTATTTCATGTGTCAACGCCCACTGTGAGCAGAATTTTTAATAGCACATTAGATGTCTTGTATGGTAGATTGTCCACATTAATAGTATGGCCCTCTAAAGAGCAGATTCAAATTAGTTTACCCATGTGTTTTAGAAATAGTAGCTTTAGAAATTGTACCTCAATAATTGACTGTTTTGAAATTTTCATTGAAAGACCTAAAAACATGAGAGCCAGGGCACAGACCTATTCACAACACAAACATCACAATTCGGCGAAATATCTAATATCAATTACTCCACAGGGAGTCATATCGTTTGTGTCTAATGGTTGGGGGGGGAGAACAAGTGACAAGCACATCACTGAAAACTCTGGCTACCTGGAAAATCTGGCACCTGGTGACGTGGTCCTAGCAGAACGAGGGGTTCACTGTAGGAGATGCTGTGGGCTTGTACAGTGCTCATCTCAAAATACCTGCCTTCACTAAAGGAAAACAGCAACTTCATCCAAGTGAGCTGGAAGATTCAAGGGGACTAGCAGCTGTTCGAATCCATGTTGAGCGGGTCATTGGGCTTGTGAGGAACAAGTACACCATTTTACAGAGCACTGTACCCATTTCCCTGTGCCAGACTCCAACGGCAGGGAACCTTACATCTCTGGACAAGATGGTCAGAGTGTGCTGTGCACTCTGTAACATCTGCCCATCTGTTGTCCCCTCAGAGTAGCATGGTTGTCAGTATCATGGTGCCATAAAGCATTTTGTAAATAGTTTGTAATGTTTTTTAATGCTGTTTTGTTACTATCGCTTCATGTTTAGTTTGAATATTGTTAAAAAATATATATAACATTTGTTGTAAATATAATCCAAATATAATTTGAAATTCTAATTAAAATGAATCTGTAAACTTGAGTTCAGTATTCTTGTACTTTTTCAACCTATGATCATTGTGTAAATTCAAACTCTGTCATAATTTCCCAGAGATTAACCAATTGTGAAACGGGCTGATACAGATGCTTAAAAGTACAGTGTAGTAAAAGACCTGTGTTTTGCATTAAATATATTTTGTCTTATGTTGATAAAAAAAAAAAAATCATCACAGAATGTCTGTCTTGGGGAAAAACATACACTGATTATGTAATGTACAAGCAGATGTTTATCTTGATTTATCTCTCTTTCCACAACAGACATAACAAGAGGACCAACACAATGCGGAGATTTTGATTTTATCTGTACACTAATTGGTGTAGGAGACTGGCAAGAATTCTTGGCTTTCATCCAGCAGTTGAAATATGAGCCAGAAAGTATTAATTTACAGTTGAAAAAATCTCATTACATTTACTCAAATTACTGTGACTGACCAGCTGTTTTGTGTATCTGCATTTTTTGAGGACTTTTTGAACTCAGTAATTGTACTCTGAAGAATATGTGGGGAAAGTATAGTACATCACATTTAAAAATGCAAAATTTGCTGAGTGAAAGAATACAAAACTTGGCCGTGATAGCTGTAAGCCAGATGAGACTTGCCAGTTGTTTGGATTAGATAACATCTGAAAGAGAATGATGAATGAAGAAAGGTGTGCTATATAGCTAATTTAACTAAACTTTACATAAATAACTTTTTCCTTTTAATCGGGCAGGTTTATAAGCCAGTAGTTTTACTTCCTCTTAACTTTTAAGTTAAACATGGGTAAAACATTCTTGTACTTTTTAAACCAAGTAGAATTGTACAAATTCAAACTATATACCAGTAATCCATACCTGGGGTGTGTGTGGTCATTTCAGGCCTCCCACAGCTTCACATCTTTCCCTTAAAAGATCACTACTTTCAGAAAATGTGCAGAGGGTCAACAACTTTATTTTTTGGTATCTTTTGTTTAGAAATCTCCACAGCCATCAAATCAATTCCAAACAGTTCAAGATGACTGATAATTTAAGCAAGAATAACAAAATTATACCCATTTTATAAAAATCATCATGCTGGGAACAAATAAAAAACTATGTACATAAAAACTACTGGACTGTAAAACTGCTAAACTTGTTTTCTGCACTCCACACACTTCCATATCTTAGGCACCCAGATCAGTTTAAGACAGGACTTGTGAAAGTGCTTCCGTCTGCAGCTTCCAGATGTGCAGATGATGGCATCTGTGTCTGCAGGTTGACCACAATAGCATCCCATTTCAGGTGGCTGTTCAGTGGTGTTGGTGTTTGTGGGACTGAGGCGCGGTACTGTGTACCATTTTCCCAGCAGCTCAGGTAGTACTCCTCTCTTGATAAAGTCCACCACTTTGCTGTAGGCCTCATGGAAGAAGATGGGATCATATGGGATTCACTGAATGAAAGCTTCCTGTGGTGTCCAAACCATGAAGTCACAGTAACTCACCTCTGCAACATGCATTTGTATCTGCACCTGATGCATGTACTTGTGGTCGTGCTTCAGTGACATAACCCCATCTTCTCCCATGCCAAGACAAAACGATGGATCCCTGCAGCATTCTCTGAGGGGGCAGTGCTTGGCTTTAAAGGGGCATTTTATTTCTAAAACGCCATCGCCATGGCAAGCGCAGGAAACCACACCATCAGGTGATGCTCCAATCCAAGGAAGTTCTGGGTTGATAATGAACCCTGAAACCCTTAATTGGAGGTTTTCGTGGTGATCCTGCATCATGGAAATGTACAGTTGTGCCCAAAAGTTTACACCCCCCAGCAGAATTTCTGATTTTTTGGCCTTTTCTCAGAAAATATGAATGGTAGCACAAAAACCTTTCTGTCACTCATGGTTAGTGGTTGAGTGAAGACATTTATTGAAAAAAAGATTAGTTTACTCTTTTTAAATCATAATGACAACAGAAACTTCCAAATTGACCCTGTTCAAAAGTTTACACCCCCCAGTTTTTAATACCTTGTATTTCCCCCTTTAACATCAATAACAGCTTGAAGTCTTTTGTGGTAGTTGTGGATGAGGGTCTTTATTTTCTCAGATGGTAAAACTGCCCATTCCTCTTGGCAAAAAGTAAATTCTTGGGCTGTCTTGCCTGAACTGCACATTTGAGATCTCCCCAGAGTGGCTCAATGATATTGAGGTCAGGAGACTGAGATGGCCACTTTAAAACCTTCACTTTATTCTGCTGTAGCCAATGGCAGGTTGATTAGGCTTTGTGTTTTGGATCATTGTCATGTTGGAACGTCCAAGAAAGTCCCATGCGCAGCTTCTGGGCCGATGAGTGTAAATTTTCCTCCAGTATTTTCTGATAACATGCTGCATTCATCCTTCCATCAATTTTGACCAATTTTCCTGTGCCTTTGTAGCTCACGCATCCCCAAAACATCAGTGATCCACCTCCGTGTTTCACAGTAGGAATGGTGTACCTTTCATTATGGGCCTTGTTGACTCCTCTCCAAATGTAACGTTTATGGTTGTGGCCAAAAAGTTCAATTTTGGTCTCATCACTCCAAATATCTTTGTTCCAGAAGTTTTGAGGCTTGTCTCTGTGCTGTTTGGCATATTGTAAACGGGATATTTTGTGGCATTTGCGTAGAAATGTCTTTCTTCTGGCGACTCGACCATGTAGCCCATGTTTCTTCAAGTGTCTCCTTATTGTGGATCTTGAAACATCCACTCAAATTTTTTTCAGAGAGTCCTGTATTTCAGCAGAAGTTATTTGAGGGTTTTTCTTTGCATCTCTAACAATTGTCCTTGCATTTGGAGCTGAAATTTTTGTTGGTCTGTCTGACCGTGGTTTGATTTCAACAGAATCCCTCTCTCTCCCCTTCTTAATTAGAGTTTTAACAGTGCTTCTTGGCATCCTCAGTTCCTTAGATATCTTGTAAAATCCTTTTCCTGTTTTATACAGTTGAAATATCTTTTCTCGCAGATCTTTTGACAATTCTTTTGCTTTACCCATGACGCAGAAACCAGAAACTTCAACGTAGCACTGAGTGAAAGATGCACGTGTCTGTCAGGAGCTCAGAAACTCACTGAGCTTTCATACACACACACAGTTTACAAGCTAATAGATCACAGGTAAGGATGGTTACCTTTAGCGACCCCTTGTGGTCTTTGCTGGTAGGCAGTCTTTGTCATGCATACACTACTTGTTAACTCTGAAACAGTGGTCATTACAAGCAAGAGGAGTTCATTTACACATACACACACACACACTATATGTATATATATATATATATGTTAGGGGTGAAACAAAATTTCGTGCCACGAAATTTCGCGAAATAAAAAATGACGAAATAAAAATCAAAGACGCTCGAAATAAAAGGACGAAATAAACCCTCCTCGCCTCCCGTAGCAAAACACCAGCTGCAATAAGGAGGAGGACAAAGCGGAGGAATTAGCTGACGCTCCTTCATCAAATAAATCGGTTGTGTGGACCTATTTTGGCTTCTAATGTAAAAGACGAGAGAACGGTGAGAAGATTGCGGACAAAACAACAACCGTGTGCAAAATATGCCGCTACAGTTCGCCGTATACTGCGGCGAGAACAACCACCTGCAGCTTGTGAATACCTGCTTTTATTTAACAGTCACTGTGGGCTGTGACAACGCCAACTTCAATTTTAATTCCCGAACAAAACAGTGAGTAGTATCTCTACACCTCCTGCACGGCTCTCTCCCTCCTCGCTCAAACCATAGACATATATAAACACTAGACGCCGCATCGACTGTGGGAGGGCGTGCCTAAAGCGCCGCCATCTTGGTACAGGGTTCGTAGAGGCAGTGGTGAATTAAGCGCGAAGGAGAAAGGTACTTCTCAGTCTTAAAATACTATTATTCGCTGAATTTCTTGCCGATTTCTAAACATATTGATTTGTTAAAAACGTCGCACATGTAGTTATAATACAGAGTGCGTGTGTGCTTGAGTGCTTGGATATTTTAAAATGTTGGTTTTACAACACAAAAACAAATTCTGCTTAATATTACCAACAGACTACTCGATAACAAGATGCTGGACTTCTGTGCTGCTTTTGAATGCTCTAATGAACGGAGCATTGAAACCAGATCTCGTGGGATCACTTTTCACAAGTAAGATTGAGTAATGGATAAATCTAAAGTGTGAGTAGATTGTTGTGTAGTGATATAAACCCTGACGGGACGAGCAGAACCCCTCAGCTTCGGGTCCGGGTACGTGTCCATGATATCCAGTTCCAAAAAAAAAAAAAAAAAGACAGGACCCAGGTGTTCAAAACATGTAATCCAGATCAAAATTGTCTGGATTTGGTGTCCCATTTTTTCTATCCAGGATCACAGAATCCGTCTTGCCTTTATATCAGTTGTTAAAAGCAAAATTAGATTGGATCAGTCTGATCCAGATCTAAACTTGTCAAGATTACCAATCCAGATAATGAGTGCTCTAAATTAGACCTCATGTCATCCTAAAGGCGGCGGGATGTGTAAAAAAAACTGGTAAAATAGCCAGCAGGGGGTCACACACAGTTTGTTTACTTTAAGAAACCAAAATAAAGCACAATAAATAGAAATACCCCATTTTCAATACCCTGTGACAAGCCAGAAAATATCTGTCCCACCAAAAACTGAAAATGATTATGTGGTCAAATCCGATTTCAGAATCCATTCTTGGTTTTGAACAAGCCAATTTCAAGATTTGATCAAATCCATTGACCAAAATCCAATCAGATTACCTTTTGAACAACTGGGCCCAGGCCTAGACTGCAATGATTGATCAGTTAGAATACAGCATCTAATAGAGCTAATAAATTGATTATTTTTTTCTATTAGATGGAATTATTATTATTTATTGTTGTTATAGACAGTTCTTATCTCTCACCATGTTTCTCACATTTTTAAGGTTTCCCAAAGAAAAAAATCTGAAGAGACAGTGGGAACTGGCAGTGAGACGGGAAGGTTTTGTGGCAACTGAGAGGTCTTTGCTCTGCAGCGAACACTTCAAGCCAGATGAATTTGATCGAACAGGGCAGATTATCAGGCTGAGGCATGGAGTCAAGCCATCTGTCTTTAACTTTCCATCTCATTTACAAAAGGTACATGTGTCATTTGGCTAAAAAAATCAATAATTTCTATGATTCCATGTAAGCGTTTGATAGCTACTTAATGCCACAATTTTTTAACTTTTTTTTTTCTGTCAGCATTTTAGGAATAAAGTACACCAAACTTTTCCAATGGCAAAAACTTTTTAAAAATGTTCTATGATTATTACATTTTAGCAAGTATCACCAAGGATAACAAAGGCTTCAAGGAAAGGATTAGAAAGCCTTCCAGTGGACTTGCCTCAGCATTTCCCTGAAGCTGAACCTCATTGTAATGTTGTGAGTATTTGCATGTTATATTTTTCAAACATGAGAGCATCAAGGCCCTGGTCATATTACAACCTGTATCACATATATACATACTTATCCAATAAATAATCGCAACACGAGTACACATAAAACATACTGTAGTTTGTCATCCCTGTCACTGAGACGCTCATATCCAGGGTGCAAACAGTGGGACTGAGGGGTGAAAATAAGAATGTGGGCCAGCTACATCAGTGAGTAATGAGTTCTAAACATCACTATATATTTTCACCCTTCTTTCCACTAGGACCACAATTATGCTTTGCCTGCTTCTCCCTCTCTTGTAAAGGCCCGGCTTAGAGAAGCTCTGGCAAGAGTGGAGAGTCTGGAGCGTGAGAGGAGGAATAGTATGATCAGGGAGCGAAGGGCAAAGAAAAATGTGCACACTCTTCTCGAGGATCTGAGGAAGAAAAACCTCATAAATGAAGAGCTTAAAGACAGGCTTGAATGCTACTCAGGTAAAGGGGCAATACTAATTTAATTATGCTTATAGTCTGTGTTGAACTCTTTTTATTTAAAGGGATCGTACTAATAAGTTTATGCTTACTGAATTTCAGATCTTCGGGTAGATCTCTTTGCAAAGAAGGACCATGAGTACACCAGGGAGCAGAGGGAGTTTGCTCTTACACTACACCTTCATGGTCCGAGGGCATATAGTTTCCTGAGAGAGTCTCAACATCTTCCTCTCCCGCATCCCCATACATTGCAACGGTATTCTCCATGTTGCCTGATTGTTACCTACATTGTGAGGGACTGAGCTGGACTAGTGTGTGTTATTTATTCATAATGTGCTCAAGAAATGTAAATTAAGTAAGGATAGCGTGTAGGTGCAGAGGGTTACCGGCATTCTAGTTGGTTGTGTGGCTGCAGGTGTGGCCATCACATACATTAACCACTTAAGTCCTAAAGACTGCTTTGTGACAATGAAAATGACTGATTTAAAAGCTCACATCGCACACTGCTTTCTGATACTCTTTGAGCTTTCAGATATGCGATTATCTGTTTATTTTGCTTTTTCTGAAGGGTTGGAGTAAAATTACTACATTTTATTTTTCAAAGGTGGCTGACTTCAGTGGATGCAAAACCTGGGCTGAATAAAATGATGCTCGACATGCTTGGATGAAGATGCAAGGAAAACCAATACAAAATATGGAATGGTGACACTGATTTTGGATGCCATGGCCATAAAAAAAGCAGTGCAGTACAACCCCCAAACCCAAACAATGTTGGGGTTTGTGGATATGGGGGATGGACTAAATGAAACAGATGTTGCCTCTGAGGCTCTCATGTTTATGGTGGTAGGCATGCAAGGGCACTGGAAAGCTCCCATTGCTTATTATCTGACCAATGCTCTCTAACCAGAAACACTGAAGGTCTTAGTTGTCCATGCATTGGAGGAACTTCATGCTCGTGGTATCAGAGTGGTGTGCATGACAATGGATGGACATGCGTCTAACATCAGCATGTGTAACAAACTTGGCTGTGACCTCAAAGCAAACCCTCGTGAACCCCTGAAGACCTCTTTTGCACACCCAGTGACTGGTGAGAGAGTGTTTGTCATGATGGATGCATGCCACATGCTGAAGCTTGCACGCAACATGCTACAGGTAAATGCTGGTTGTTGTAGACTTTTTTTTATTGTTGTGTGTTTTATTTACATACTTATGGCTGCATGTGATGCATTACATTTTCCTGTCTGTACTGAGAGTACTTTGAGCTGTGACTAAAAAGGATTCTGAATCTGATTTTGAAGGCATACAGTCCAATAATGAGCACTACTGGCCCCATCAACTGGAAATACATTGTTAGTCTCAACGATGTTCAGACAAAGGATGGACTGCATGCTGCAAACAAGATCACACACAAGCATGTCCACTTCGACAACCAGAAGATGAAGGTGTCCCTTGCTGCGCAGACATTGAGTCGCTCAGTAACAGTGGCTGTTATGGCTGTTGTTTCTTTCAAAAAGGAAGACGTCATTGTCTTGCTGAAATAAGCAGGGGCGTCCATGAAAAAGACGTTGCTTGGATGGCAACACATGTTGCTCCAAAACCTGTATGTACCTTTCAGCATTAATGGTGTCTTCACAGATGTGTAAGTTACCCATGCCTTGGGCACGAATACACCCCCATACCATCACAGATGCTGGCGTATGAACTTTGCGCCTATAACAGTCCGGCTGGTTCTTTTCCTCTTTGGTCCGGAGGACACGACGACCACAGTTTCCAAAAACAATTTGAAATGTGGACTCGTCAGACCACAGAACACTTTTCCACTTTGCATCAGTCCATCTTAGATGAGCTCGGGCCCAGCGAAACCAGCGGCGTTTCTGGGTGTTGTTGATAAATGGCTTTGGCTTTGCATAGTAGAGTTTTAACTTGCACTTACAGATGTAGCCACGAACTGCAGTTACTGACAGTGGTTTTCTGAAGTGTTCCTGAGCCCGTGTGATATCCTTTACACAGTGATGCCAGTTTTTGATGCAGTACCGCCTGAGGGATCGAAGGTCACCGCCAGTCAGTGCTGGTTTTCGGCCTTGCTGCTTACGTGCAGTAATTTCTCCAGATTCTCTGAACCTTTTGATGATATTATGGACCGTAGATGATGAAATCCCTAAATTCCTTGCAATAGCTCGTTGAGAAATGTTTTTCTTAAACTGTTTGACAGTTTGCTCACGCATTTGTTCACTAAGTGGTGACCCTCGCCCCATCCTTGTTTGTGAATGACTGAGCATTTCAGGGAAGCTGCTTTTATACCCAATCATGGCACCCACCTGTTCCCAATTAGCCTGTTCACCTGTGGGATGTTCCAAATAAGTGTTTGATGAGCATTCCTCAACTTTCTGTCTTTTTTGCCACTTGTGCCAGCTTTTTTGAAACATGTTGCAGGCATCAAATTCCAAATGAGCTAATATTTGCAAAAAATAAAGTTTACCTGTTCAAACGTTAATTATCTCATCTTTGCTGTGTATTCAATTAAATATAAGTTGAAAGGGATTTGCAAATCATTGTATTCTGTTTTTATTAACGATCTACACAACGTGCCAACTTCACTGGTTTTGGGTATTGTAAGAAAAAATTAGACCCCAGCAGTTGACCCCGTAGGAGTTTGTCAGAGCAGCACTGTGCCACCACTCACCTCACCACCTGGGCCCTGCGATGGCTGTCTTCGGCTGAGCCAGAACGTCACCGATCGGGAAAACAGAGTCTCCCTCTTCATCAAATCGGGGAAGAGGAGCGCTTCATTGATTCAATTCTGGTGCAGGGTTCCAGCACCGCGCCTGCAGCTGTTTCCACCACCGGGGGAGTCCTGGATGACACCATGCTGTGGGCTAACACCGCTCACCTCCCTACCGAGGACCAGTGGGCACAGCTGGGAGCCAAACCCAGAGCCCTCCAGTGCTCCACTCCGGGCCAGGCGGCCCCCTGGAGGACGGTTCATCACCGAGGTTAATCCATTAAACTCTTACGGCCCTGTCCTCCTCCAGCTGCTCAGGATTTTCGCCTGTCCAACAGGTTTAACATCCTGGATGAGGATGAGTTTCCGCCATTGGACAAAAACGGGCGACATCCCACTGAACAAAGGTGCATGCTCCCCCGCCAGTGATGCACCGCAGCACCGCTGGTGCATCGGGCTCCGTGGTGGCTCGTCCCTGCGCTCTGCATAAACCTGCAGCACTTACATTCACCCCACGGTCTCATCCACCTGCACCGGGTTCTGTTGGCCACCGCCCTGATGCCCCCGCCACCTCCACCAGACAGCACCCGGACCTCACATCGCTTAGCTCCCACGACTGTGATCCTCGGAGATTCCATCATCAGGCGTGTGAGATCATGGCTTTCAACAACTCCCTTCCCTGATGCCACGGTAAATGACATTGCTGCAAAAATCCCCAATATCCTAGAGACACACCCCTCAGTCACAACGGTCGTGATTCACGTCGGCACAAATGATGTGGCGAAACAGCAGTCGGAAATCTTAAAAAATGATTTTATTTGACTTTTTCAGCGTCTTTCCCAGAGCAACGTGAAGTCTTTCATCTCTGGTCCTGTGCCGACTCTCGGCCGCAGGGTTGGACGTTTCTCCAGGCTCCTGAGCCTCCACCACTGTCTGCCGGAATTATGGCGTCGTTTTTATGGACAATTTTAATCTCTTATGGGAGTGCAAGGACGCTTTTAACCGGGACGGTGTTCATTTAAATCCCCGGGGTTCATGGATGCTCTCCTCAAACATATCCTTTCTCTCCAACACCGCACAGATAATCAATATGCATCTGGACAGCCTGGATCACAACCACCAACATCATCACCACCTTCTTCTTCTTCACGACTCTGACTACAGAGCACACTCAACCCAGGTACTCTCACCACCACAACTCACACTAGGTCAACCAGCTCCCCCTGTGGTCGGTCTCCCCCTGCAGTTTCAACAGCTGTCCACCCGTCAATTCCTGTCATCACCAGAAATAGACACAATAACAAACCTCCCCGGGAATCACAACACCACCGAACTCTTTTTAATATTCCCCTGAAGCGATAGGCGTACATTCAGCACAGACATTAAAATGGCTGTGCTCAAGGTGCACTCTCTGTCTAATAAATCTTTTATCATATGTGACATCATTTTAGATAACCATTTGGATTCTCCTTACAGAGGTATGGCTTGGCACCGATGCACCCTTTGTTCTCACAGAGGCTTCCCCACCAAATTTTATCTTTTTATTTTCTTCTTGGGGGTGCAGAAGGGGGGGTGGGACTGCATCTATTTCAAGAAATACCGTGGTTTTAAAAGAGGTTTCTTTTAACAGTTATACATCCTTTGAGCATCATGCCTCTGTTTTTAGCAGCTCACCCATCCTGTGACCATAGACCACCCCGTTACTCCTCTGTTTTTATCAGTGAATTTTCAGATCTGCTCTCTGTCATTCATTCAACGTATAATAGGATTTTAATAACTGGCGATTTTAACTTGCACCTGGACATGGCTACAGACTCAATGTCCAGATATTTTTTGAACCTTTTACTTTGCCTTGATTTTAAACAAGTCACGCAGCAGACCCACGCCAGGGGGCGCACTCTCAACCCCATCATATGGCCTGTCCGTGGGTGCGCCCTCTGTCGTGGATCTGGCAGTGTCAGACCATTTCTGTGTGTTTTTTAACATCATCAGTTTTAACCAGCAGGTGGCCCCTGTGGGAATGGTGAGGAGACGCTACCTTACTCCTGAAGTGGCTGAAAATTTAATTAAGATTTTAGAGAGCACTCCTGCAGATATTTTACCACCTCCCTGCGATTTTATTGTCGACAATTTTAACAACAAAATTAGATCTACACTGGACTCAGTTGCTCCACTTTTAACTAAAAACATCAAAACAAGACCCACACTGCCATGGAGAACTGCAGAGACCAGGGAGCTGAAGACAAGCTGCAGGGGTGCTGAGAGAAGATGGAGGAAATCAAAGTTAACAGTTCACTATGAAATCTTCCGCCAACAGCTGACAAACCTACAATAACGTTGTCAAACATGCAAGAATGTCCCATTTTCAAAATTTAATCACCAACCACAAAAACAACCCCAAATTCCTCTTCTCTACAATTGACCTTTTAATCAATAAAAATTTTAACAGATCCTCCTTTCCGAATGACACCTTATGTGAGGACTTTTCAGACCACTTCAGGAGTAAAATCAATGACATCAGGTTGAATCTTTTACCTCAACAGATTTTAACTGTCCACACCTGGGTCGTTGATTTTACCTGAGGAAACACTGGAGAGTTTTGCCCTGGCTGACGCAAGGACGCTTGGTCAAGTTTTCTCCCAGTAAAGCCCACAACCTGCCTTTTAGACCCAATTCCCATGCCATTTTTTAAATCATTTTATGGCTTCTTTGAGGAACAGCTGCTGTACATTGTGAAATGCTCCCTTCAGACAGGTGTTTTTCCTACTTCATTTAAAATGGCGGTGGTGAAGCCCCTTCTGAAGAAGAGCAATTTAGACCCCAATGTCTTAAGCAACTATGGGCCTGTATCCAACTTACCGTTTTTAATTAAAGTTTTAGAAAACTAGTTTTTAACCAAGTAAATTGTTTTTTAATGTAGAACGACATTTTAGAGAAGCATCAGTCTGGTTTTAGGATTAACCACAGTACAGAGACGGCCCTTCTCAAGATTTTAAATGATATCAGGTGCAATTTAGATAACCATAAACTCACAGTCTTGGTGCTGCTGGATCTGACTGCCACCTTACAGTAGACCATCACATTTTATTAAATAGACTGAAGCACCTGGTTGGTTTCTCTGGTACTGTTTTGAAATGGTTCAACTCTTACTTGGCTGATCGAAACTTCTTTGTAAGTTTGGATACATGTTCCTCAGAAACCCATGAGATAAAGTGTGGGGTCCCCCAGAGGTCAATTTTAGGTCCAACTCTTTTTAATCTTTACATGCTTCCCCTGGGGGATGTCATCAGGAGGCACGGCATTAGCTTCCATAGTTATGCTGACGATACGCAACTGTACATCACTGTGTCTCCTGATGACACTGGGCCTATTTATGCCCTTTTTAACTGCATTTTAGATATAAAGTCATGGATGGCAGCGAATTTCCTACAGCTCAACAGGACAAAACAGAAGTCTTAGTCATTGGCCCTGAAGGCCAGAGAGAGAAACTTTTACCAAAACTCCAAGACCTGAAACCAATAAATTCTGTAAAAAATTTGGGCATGATTTTTGGCTCTGAGCTTTCTTTTATTCCCACACATCAAGAATATAACTAAGATTGTTTTTTACCATCTGAAGTATGTAGCCAGAGTCCGCCCGTTTCTCTCTCAGGCCAGCACGGAGGTGTTAATGCATGCTTTTTTTCTCTTCTTGTTTAGATTATTGTAATACCCTGCTCTCTGGCCTTCCCAAAGAGACAATATACAGCCTCCAATTACTGCAGAATTCAGCCGCACGAGTGCTGACGAGGACCAGAGGGTGGGAACATATTACTCCAATTTTAAAATCGCTGCATTGGCTCCCTGTGCATTTCAGAATCAATTTCAAGGTTCTTTTACTGGTCTATAAATGTTTTTACGGCCTCTGGCCTACTTATTTATCTGACCTGTTTTTACTGTATCAGCCCTCGTGGACGCCGAGGTCCTCTGGCACTGGCCTTTTAACCATACCAAAAGTTAGAACTAAGACACATGGGGAGGCGGCTTTTAGTTATTATGGCCCCCGTTTGTGGAACAGCCTGCCGGAGAATCTCAGGGCTGCAGAGTCTGTTGATACTTTTAAAAAGAGGCTTAAAACCCACCTTTTTAATCTAGCTTATAACTGATTTAATTGACTTATTTATTCCTTATTTTTTATTGTTCTATTACTGTATAACTTATTTATCCTTGTAGTCAAACTTTTTATCATATTTAATTCTTAATTTTTTACGTTATTTCAGGTATCCATTTTATCTCTCTTCTTATATTTTTATTATTGTTTTAGTATGATGGTTTTTAGCTCCAGTGTTTCCTCATGGGGGCTCTCCACACTGGGAACTGCTCCTGGTCCGCTTGTAGGGTAGCTGCCGGGGGACAGCTCCACCTGCATGGCCGGAGCTCCCTGAACTATGGTGTGGGGCCTTGTGTCTGAGCGGGGGAAGTCTCTGGCTGCGCTCCTCGTGGGCCGGGAGCCGTCCTCAGTGTTGATGGCCCCCAAAGGTAGCTTATTCCTTACCTCAGTCCTCGGTGCACAGCCATGTCTCTCTCTCCCTCTCTCTCTCTCTTTACAGCCAGCGTGAATGTGTGGGGGTATGTGTGTGTGGGCGCAGGTGTGTGTGTGCGTATGTTGATGTCTGTGTGTGTGTGTGTCTGGATATGTGTGTGTATTTGTGTGTGTGTGTGTGTGTGTGTGGGGGGGGGGGGGGGTCTGTTTTTATGTTGTTTTTAGCCTCTGTGAGGCACTTTGCATTGCTTCTTAGTATGAAAAGTGCCTTATAAATAAAGTTTGATTTGATTTGATTTGTTAAAATTAGGGGTGTCACGTTAAAGAGGAGTTGTGTAAGAGCTATCAAACTTTTTCAACTTTTAATTTGGACAAAACTTAAGTTATTCTTTGATAACCACTCAATATAACCCACCTAAAAAGAAAGACAATTTCATAGCAAATATTATGATACATGATTCATGATACATGATTCATGGTTACCCCCCGCTGCCGATCGTGGACCCCATCTCATGTTAAACCTTCACTCCGTCTCTGGTGGTCTGTGATCTGTGTACTTTTCTTTTTGAGTTTTGAGGAAACAAGCATGCAGTTGGCTGCCACACAGCTGGGCAGGGAGAATTTAGAATCTGAGGCTACGTTTACACAGACACTGCTGCCTTAAAGACACAAAGATTTTTCCTTGCATTTTTAAAGTCAATTTGCATTCAGACGGAGGCGCTGGAGACGAATGAAACCACTGTAGTGTGCATGCCGGTTCAGTAGATGGCAGTTTAGGTCTGCAGAGAGGCAGCGCTGCTCCAATACATGTATGAAGTAAAAAAACTTTTCACAAACAACAATGCCGAGTAGACGCATAGAGACGCAGGAGTTTCTTTTCAGGACAGCAAATCAGTACTGACAACAAATCTGTCTGGATAGTTTTGTCTGGATAACAAACCGAGCACGGTAAGCAGCTCACACGTTACTCGGCAGATGGCCTAAGCTGTTGTTGTTCCTGGTATGCGCGCAGCCTTCATCTGAAAGAGTACGGCACATGTGGTGACGTCAGCGTTTCACCCTGAAAAGCCCTGATTCAGTTCATGGCACTGCATGGACAGCATATTCAAAACTTTCCACTCTGGAGCCCATTTTCAAAAGTTACCGTTATTGGACAATCTGCAAAGAGTTTCCATGTAAACGCAAGGCCAAAACGCAATGAAAACTTATCAGATCTGACCATATTTGGCCCTGTATAACCGCAGCCTGATGCACCAGCTGACTTTGCAATTAAGTCTATTAATGTGGTAACACAAATATAAAGTATTTTTGATTGAACTCCCAAGGGTGCCCTGATTACCCCACTTATGTCTAGCCATAGAAGATGCACCATCTTATCCAAATCAAACACACATGTCCAAGTCAAACTCAAACAGGGTAAAATCTTAAGTTATTTTGTATGCTCACTCGTCATCTTTGCTGCCCACAAGCCCAACTGCCCATACCTCCACAGTTCTAAAACAGATGAACATAAACTTTTTGTATATATCCAACGCTAACATTTGTTAGCAAGTCTAGCACAGGAAGTCTCTTTAGCATTATGCAGTTCTGTTTTGAATACTTATTGTTTAACATTTTTATTGTAAAAGTTGAAATGTTCATAGATGCACAGTTAGACACTTCTTTTAGACTGAGTTAAAAGCACAGCTTATTTGCCACTTTCAAATGAGAAGAGTGTAATAAAGACATTGATATCCTTTAAGTGTGTATTTCCTGCCCTCATTGGCATTGTTACTTCAGAATCAAATGATCAAAGTTAAGGTAAGTAAAAGAAACAAATAAAAACAGCATGATGAAACAAATGTTAGCTTCTCTCACTGTCTGTGTGAAGCTTAAAAGCTACAGATGGTTAGAAAGCTGAGGATCAAACAAAGACAAAAATTAACTTCACATTAAAAATATTGTTTCAATAAGAGACAAGGGATTTCTCTTTTATTAAAACAACATGGAGCACTATCAGTGTTATTGATAACTGCAAGCCAGCCTTAAAATCTTAAAACAAACCAGCAAACAAAAACAGACCAGCAACAAATGGTTCAAAAAAATTTGAAACTCAAATCAGGTTCCTTCAATACATTAAAACATTTTTAATATCAGACATATTTTTTTTCCCTTTTTTTTCCTTTTTTTACAGTTTTTGTTGACTCATAGTAATTGCTTTAGCAGATGATTTTCAGTCTTTGTTTGGAAGGGGTGAAAATGTTTCATTCTGTACTGGGTGAAATAAAACAACACAACACAGCTTTGGAATAAAAGTTGGAATTTCTAACCGAGGAAAAAGAACAGTCACCTTCTATTTAGTTTATTATTTTTCTCCTCTCAAAGTTGCATCATAAGTCAAATTGGCGGCAAAACAGATCTGTTTTGCACTAACTGGTGAAGTCTGCCCAGACTGTTGCACCTCCTTCATCAAAGCGAACCCTGGTGACCATGTTGACTTCAGCTTTCCTTGCCTTCTCCAGTAACACTGACGACCATCATTTCTGTGCAAGGTGACCGGACACTCACGAGTGAATAGACGGTAGACCACTGCTATACTGTCCAGGTCACAAGGTCTTGTGCCCACTGCAAACAGTCACGTTGGTGTCTTGGTGTCAGCGGAGTCACCTGCAACGGTCGTCTAAAATTCAAGCCAAAGCGATACAGTTGATTGCGAATGGTTTGTCTGGAGACCCTAGTACCTCTCACTTCTTGTAAAGGGGCCTGCAGCTGTGTGGCAGTTGCACAACAGTGTCTGAGTTCATCGGTTCTAAGGTACTGGTCATCATTGTGTTCCATCACTCAAAGAGCTCCTAGGTCCTAGGGCTGTCACAAACACGGCCAGTCGTTCTGTGTCTTACTGCAAGTCTGCTGATGCCACTTGAAGACATACAAATTCACAAGCAACATCTGGCTGCCTGCTACCAACCTGAAGGCGCACTATTGCTAGGTGGTGTGTGTTCATGGCTGCTTGAGTAATGAACTTTGAATGAGTTGCTCACAATACCAGCTTTTTATACCCTGAGAATGTTGAAATTGATGCCACATTGTAGAGGGTTGTCTTGGAATTTTTGATATTGGCCCCAACATGTAAGGCACACTGAACACAATGAGGCCATCATGTGGAAAACGCAAAATGAGGTGCATCCATCACCCTTATACAATTCCCCCCCTATCCCAAAAATCACTGAAGTGAAACAAACACATTATTTATGAAATCCACTGAGTCTCTCACAATATATCTAATTGTGAGAAGTGTATATACAGTATATTGAATTAAAATAAAATTTTACACCTTCAGCTTTTAAATACAAGATTTTATCAATTCTGAGTCATTTTTTTCAGCAATGAGGGCAGACAACATTCCTTTTTTGGCATTCAGACCATCAATAGTCACATTAAATGAGGCCTGGTGGTAGTGTGAGGACACTGAAATAGGAAGCAGCAAGCCAAGCCAGCAGAATACCAAGACTGCCATCACATGGCCAAGTGTGATCATTTCTCCCCACTGAGACACATTGTGCAGACAGCAGAATATGAAACAGTCACTAAAATAGGAGTTATTCTCTGTCCATTACATTCATTTTATAGGTCGCATGGAATTCCTCAGAGTCTGTTTCTCTTCCTGGATAATGACGGGCTGTGATGGTGCTTTATCACTTGAACATCTTCATCCCCAACATTAGCTCAGGTATAATGAGGGTTACTCAGAGGACAGAGGCCTTTTCTACTGAATGATAAAAGACCTGTGAGTGTGCAGGTGACACTGTATCGGTCATTAGCCTGGCTCATTTTGCCCTTTCATACATCTCTAAATAAGGGCTATCCTGAGGGTTTTAAAGGACCACCAAATCTGCCTACTTAGAGGTGCAGGGGGAGAAAGGAAATCCTCATAGGTGAGTGTCAGGCAGGTAAATGTGCTTATCAGTGCTGTTGCATGTTTAGCTCCTCAGGTTAAAATGCCACTAAAGGCTAAAAAAACAGTAGGCTTTATCTTCACTATGATGAAGGGCTTAGCTTGTTTATGAGAGGCAGGCACTTAATCTGTTACGATGGACACAGAGCGACTGCCGCCCGGAAACTGTTGAATCATTTCCGACCATCATATGGGCCGGCTTTGCCTCTTTGTCAAACCGGGAGGACCTTGGCCCTGGCCTGGTCAGATTGGGGTGGGGGGTGGGGGGTTCAAAATAGATTCAAAATAGAATCAGGGCATGCATTTACAAATTCTCTGATGATTCCCTCAGAAAGCCCTCATAAAAATGTTCAGACCCCAAAAGGAATAAGCAGTATAGAGCACGAATGGATGACGGAATGATTTAAAATAATAATAATGATAATAATAATAATAATTATTATAATAATTATAATAACATTAAGTTATAACAGCACTCAAACAAATCAAGGCAGACAGACCGGGGGCCTGTTGCACAAAAGTAGGATTCACACATCCAAGATAAATGACTAAGCCTGGCTCATAGAATCCAAAACAAGGGGGTTCTGGTTTATTTGGCTGCACAACAAAATCAAGCGAGGCTGAGAGCACACAGATTCATCAAGCCAGGTGTAACCGATCCTGGATCAGTGCGCGCACGCGATTCCTTCAACAGACCCCGCAATCGATCACTGAATTACGGATTCACCATGACAACAAGAGCTGCATGGTTGACTTATCGGAACAGGAGGTCCTCATAGGGGCATATGAGAAGGTAAAGACTAATGGCCCTTTTCCACCAGCACGCCTTGGCCCTACTCTATTTGCAGCGTGTTTCCACTAGCCTGGTACCTCCTAAAACAGGCCAGATTACTACCTACTCTGCTCTGGCTCCAAACGAGCTGAGTCAATACTGGAAGATGACATCACGGACTGCTGGCTACTGATTGGTCAGACAATGTCGTCATCGATGAGTCATGAGAGCAACAACCTAGCATGCTAGCGGTAGCTACCGTTAGCTTACCCTCATACATCTTTTCTTTGAGCTTGATTGCTCTCGTCCTCGGCTTCATTCTGTTGTATAGCTTCCAAAACTCTCCTGTGCTTCTCAAGGGGTATTTCTTCTTGCCACCTGCAGCCTTCTTCTGCTTTCCTTTGCACAACACAGATTGTTGTGTCACGCTCAAAATGGCGTCACCGCAGTGCCACTCAGCTGGTCACAGCGACACTGCACCGCGTTGGGCAGGCGACTGGGGCTAATTGAAAAGTAGCAGAGTAGAGCCACGAGTAGAGTAGAGTAGGGCTACTGGAAAAGGGTCATAAATAAAAGAAGAGAAAATACTGCCATGGCTACAACAATGACAGAAAGCCCTGCAGACCACCTGAATGCGTAAGTTTTGCACTGATACACACTCACTATTCTGCTCAAACATCACAATATCGATTCAAACAGTTCATTAACGTCTCCGGAATCATAACTGTGCCCTGAATATGGGCTTGTTGAATTGCATATGAAACTGAAATTGAAACATCCATGTTTACTCCTAAAATGTTGGATTAAATTTAGCCAAGTGTGCACGAGTTTGTACATGCATGCAGAGCCGTCTCTATGCAATGTGGGGCCCTAGGCAAAATTTTATATGGTGACCCCCTCCATCTGCGATTAACATGTGCTTAGGCCTATATATGATATTAAACAGCATTGTTTTTACCATTGTCTTTAATTTATAAGAAAAAGTGCCACCTAATTTACATGCTCAATAAATTACATATAGCCTATACAGAAAATTCTGAAATACAATATAAATATCCTTACCACAAAATAAAAACCCTTTAAATAGGTGAATAAATAGTAATTGTAATAAATTATAAGTACAAAAATCAACATCAAACAACTTACCATACAGTTAGTACACAATAACTATATAAAAGCTACATGTACTCTATGCAAGAACTATACGTTAACATTTGAATTACTGTGAGCTATTCTGTTTTTAATAGTAAATAGTAATAACTACTTTTAACATAATTATATTGAAGGTGATTTTTTTTTTTAATTTTGTGCTCCACACTGTGTCCTGCCTCAGGAGGAAGAGACTCCCAGAGTGCCCTCACACATAGACTGGAACAAGACTGCCATCTTCCATGATGATAGTGGCCGGCTGGTCAGAGACCAATATGTCTTAAATTGTTTTAGTTATGCAAATGTAAGTTAAATGTGTCCTGCAATGGCAGAAAAATGTGCTAAGTTTAAAATTAATTTGTGATATTATGATGTTTGAGGATTGTATACAGGCCTGCAGGAGGGCTACTGCACCATTCATCCTTCTGTTCATTTGTTCTGTTTGGATTTATCCTGCACCTTTAAATGTGCATTTCTTCTTGTGCTTTATAATCTGCTTTGATTCTGTGCTCTGTCTTGTTTAGCACTGAGTAACTTCAGCTTTAAAAGAGCTGATGGTTTACTTTATCTGAATAATCCTTATTCAATAAAGAAATGCCATGTGACTTCTTGACCTTTATTTGAACTAATATGGGGTGTACATTTTACATATGTTCTACAGATAACTCTTATCTAATGATTGCAAAATCATATAACATCATAATTATATCTAAAATGATTGCAACAAATGATCAAAATTGTTTAAATAATAACAGTGGGTCTTGTTGAATTTGATGACAATGTGTGGTGGAATAAATATTAGTTTCCATTCGTGGGGACTGCTGAATGAGAAAAAGGATGAGATTAAAGAAACCCTGGAACTTAGCCTGATCTGAAGCAGTCTAGAGCTACAGGATAAATCTCTATGATTTGACAAATATGACAATTTGGTAGACCGTCTGCGCAGAGATGGGTGTGACCGCGCACCAGGGGGAGGTGCCGACAGATTCAGGTGGGTGCAGTGACAATTTCATGCCACAAAACTGTGCGGAAGGTGCGTTCGAAGCTTGCCAGCTCCAACCTGGTCTATTCTCGGCGCAAGCGGAGCGCACCTTCCGCAGCTGTAATTTGGTGACAGGCGCACTTGTGCGCACACGTCAACAAAGCCTCAGAGGCAGGTTTCCAGAGTGTTAGGCACATTTTAATGCAATAAACAATCACAGCAAGCACTATGTTAATGTAACCGTCTGAACCAGCATATACATTTGTATCTATATTAATTTTCCCATCACATCTGATGTCGGATTCAAACCGTTTGTCATAATGAAAACTTAACCTGATGGCAGCTGGAGGTTTGCCTTCTCAGCCTTATTATCCGATAGGGAACATATATCCAGCTTCTCTCTCCCCGGGACAGATGTAATCTGTTCCTTTGTCATTATAGGAGTACAAAATTAAGAGACAGTTACACAGCAGCTGGCTTATCCATTCATAATACTTTTGATCCACCTGCACTCCTGATTTATCATCGCCAAATAGCAGAGCTTTTAGTGATATACTGTATACTCTCCCCGTGTCTCCTCCTCATCCTCCTTACAATAATGTACTCCATCTTTTTAGATCACGTTAAAAATAAAGACTAAAACAGAGGAATATGGGAAATCACGGGTAAATCCTGAGTGACATACATTTATTTTCTCTCTTTTTTTCTTCGTCTTTTTTCTCCCTCTTTTCTTTGAATTTAATGAAACGAGACAAGCCAGATATATACTCAGTATCAGATGTTAAGGCTGTTTATTGAGACTTGTAAGATGTGCATCAAACTCCAGCTGCCGTCAGGTTAAGTTTCCATTATGACAAACGGCTTTAATCCGACATCAGATGTGACGGGACAGTTGATGTAGATACAAATGTATATGCTGGTTCAGACGGTTAGATTAAATAGTGATTGCTGTGATTATTTATTGGTTTAAAATGTGCCTGACGCTCTGGAAACCTGCCTCTGAGGCTTTGTTGACGTGTGCGCACATGTGCGCCTGTCACCAAATTACAGCTGCGGAGGGCGTGCTTCGCCTTGCGTCGAGAATAGACCAGGTTGGAGCAGGCGAGCTTTCAGCGCACTTTCTGCACTGTTTTTGGCACGAAATTGTCACTGCGCCAACATGAATCTGCCAACACCTCCCCCTGGTGCGCCGTCGACTCCCTCTGGTGCGCCGTCACATCCATCTCTGCGCAGACAGTTGTTGTGATAATTTGTTTGGTCTTATTTTGCTATGACTATAGAGTTTAATTATTGATTTATTCAATAAACATTCGAACGGGGCACCATCCTATTTATACAAAATAGGCAAAATTTTACTCCTTGATTAATTTATTAATCAGGTTAAGTTTAATTTTAGTGTACTGGAGTTTAGTAATTCACACTCTATACTCATCAACCTTAAATCTGAAGGGTAGAGCCTTCGTTACAGGTATGTCTGACTTTCAAAACACACTCCCAAAACAGTACTTTAAATCTATGAAGAATTTATTTAAAACGAAATGAAATAATAAACAGAACAATACACTCGAGGAGAAAAAGGCATTAAAAGTACATTTGCATGATATGAAACTTAGGTGAGAAAATAATACTTCTTTGGTAAGGATTAGAATAAGCGTATAACTGTATTCGACCTGGTTATATTAGTGATGAATTGAGGTAGGAATTTGATGGACTATTTAAGTAAGCGTTTTAAGGGGAAAAAGGGTTTTATCTGATTGAGCGGCGAGACTAATTACACCAACCCGTCTGGTACTGAGCGTCCAGGAGAGGTCTTACTTTGAGTAGCCCTGCTCTGTCGCGAGTCCGAAGTCGCCAGGGGTTGGTGGATACAGCGGCCTGCTGAGGTGGAGGCAGTCTGGATCCGTCTGGCGCTTCTAAGGATCTCGGGGCAAGGATTGCGCTGGAAGGCAGATGGAGTTGGAGCCTTGGTGCTCTCGTCTGTTCAGCTGGGTACAGCGTCGGCAGAAGTCTCGTCTCGTTCAGAAGTTTACTTTTATTAATTCAAAAAGAAATATTCGCTGGCCACACGAAATTACTTCTTAAATTAAATAAAGTGATGGTGGCAGAGTGTTCATTAAAAAGAAGGGAACACTTTAAGAAAAACTGAGTCAAGGCTAGAAAACGGCAAAAATTGCGGACTTTGCAAAATAAGGAAAAAGTCTTGTCAGCGGAAAAATCTTGTCAGCGGGCAAAATCTTGTCAGCGGGCAGGCGGCAGCAGCGGAACAAAGTGACGTCACAGGGATGGAGAGGAAGATGGAATCAAGCGTCGGGAAACGGAAGGAAGAAGACGAAGAAGAAGAAGTTTTAGAGTTTAAAGTGCAGAGAGGAAGAAGCTCCGCGTTCAGCTTTTTAAACTCTAGAAGTGGGTGTGGTTTTGACCACGCTGGGCGGATATCTGTCTAAGCTTTCACAAACTTGATAAGCTTAAGTTTTACCAATAGGGAGTTATAATTTGGGAATCACTCAATATAACCGACACCAACAATAAGATAATCACATCCTGAATATTTTGATACCAAACACTTACTATCAAAATAAAAGGAAGATTGAAAGGTTATATATTTATATAAGTATACTAATGTAACAATACTACTAATAACTAGATTATTCAAGCTATATTGCCTGGACTTCCCTGATACTGATTAATTTTGTCGGGAAGCTTATAACACACAAACTTTACACAAGCATTGTCAAAACAGTTCATTACATGCAAAGTAACGTCAGTTACTTTGCAAAATGTTCGTTGTCAGTGCTTCCACAAGGGGGCACTGTTGGTCCGTCGTAGTTTTCCTGCTGGGGAGGAATGGAGCTTAGGTTTGAAGAAGGTAAATTTCAGTTTAGTTTATCTTGGGGCTAGAATCACCGGGATTGGACTCAGATAGCATACATTTCACAACACATCAGGTTATCATATAGTGCAGACATGTATACAAGGTTTTAGAGGAGTTTGGGGATGCTTGTAGAGAACTGGCTGAAGGAATGTCTTTAAGAAGGCAAATGCCCCAGGCTTGATAAGGAGGTTGAGAGGTCACCTCTGGCCAGTTTGGTTAAAGTCATTAAACAGAGGGGGGTCTTGTCCTCCATCCTGTGAGTGTCCTTCTCCCCCGCTTTCAGACAAAGGAGATAGTCTTTTATGGGCCTCTTTACGATCGTGAATCGCAGATCCTTCTGGTGAATGTCTTATCTTAAGCCATGTGTTTGACGTGTCCATCCTGTGCTCCGCACCAAATGGGTTTTTGATTGCGGATGCTTGTAAACAGTGCGGGTGAAGGCCGAGAGAGGGCATGGGGCCTTAAGCCCAGGGTTGCATTTCCTGGGAGAACTCCTGAGTTCTTGAGTTCATCAAGATCATCTCACAACACAGTCTACCAAATTGTCAAATTGGCAGCGCACGGCGGTGCGCCGGATGAAATTAACACTGCGCGGGGTGCGCCATGCTTGCGCCCCCTGCGCTGCGCCATGAAATTAGAGCCCCAGGAGTGCAGTTGGATCACAAGCATGGATTGATTAGTCTGCTGTCGTGTTTAAATGTGTGTCACTTAGTTTTGTACTCCTATTAATGACAAAGGAACAGATTACATCTGTCCCGGGAGCTGGCCCACACAGTGACGCGCGTTGTGGCCTACCATGCGCGCCCCGATAGCCCCTGCGCTCTCTCTAACAGTGACAGCTGCTCTGACCGTCTCCGCTACCGGGTCTTTCCAGCACACTGTGCGGTGGTGGGGATCAGTCAGACCAATCAGTCTCTGCACCTCACCCGCAGTGCATTTAAAGGCAAGGAGAGGCGGTCATTTGATTGGTGAAGACAACCCACTCAACCCTTTTCTCCTTCCTCTCTGCCACTTGCACGGAGGGGCAGGGACAGAGGTGTGGGTGCGTCTCTCTTCGCACAGTAAGAAACTTGCAAAGTGTCGACGCGGCGCACCTGCCCTGCACCGCGTCTCTGCCTGGTCTACGAAATTAGAGCCCTCTGATGTTGATTTCTGTAGTTACAATTTATTACAATTTTTATTATTGGTTCACCTATTTACAGGGTTTTTATTTTGTGGTAATTGTATTTTGTATTTAAGAATTTGTATTTAGGCTATTTATTGAGCATACAAACTGGGTGACTAATTTTCTGCTAAATTGAAGACAATGGTAAAAACGCGATCCAATTTCTTATGTAAGCATATGTAAATCGCAGATGGAGGGGGCATCATATAAAATCTTGTCTAGGGCACAACGTTAAATAGCGCATGCACGCACAAACTCGTGCACACTTGCACACATATAATCCAACATCATAAGAATGCAGCGTAAGGAGCAAATGTGGATGTTTCAGTTTCAGTTTCAGGTGCATTTCACCAAATTTATAACCAGGGCACAACTTTGATTAAGGAGTAGTTAATGAACTATTTGAATCGATATTGTGATATCTCAGCAGAGTACGTGTGTATCAGTGCACTACTTATACATTCTGCAGAGCTTTTTGACATTGTTATATTGCCGTGGCAGTGTTTTCTCTCCTTTTATTTGGTCTTATTTGGTTTGCCAAAACGTAGGTCACTGATACTACTACTGACCCATCTGAAACACGAAGCCGGCAATTTGCCTTTCAAAGTAAAATCACATAATAATTTATGTCTAATTTCAACTTGTATCTCCTCCTAGACCGTAAATGGTATCAGCTTGAAATACGCAGGGTTGACACACTACACATTGATGAACAAAAGTTATGTATGAATTTGTTGTTTCTCAAACGGTTTCCAAATGACAAACCCTCAGTATTGGTGAACATCAAAGAAGGCTGCGAAGCTCCTCCCATCCAAATGAATGAGGAAAGAAGGAAAAGTAACAGACATCCTGTTTCAGTTAGTCTTCTACAGAAAAGACAGTGGGCCTCATTCACTAACAGTGTGTACGCACAAATTTGTGCTTAAATCGTGCGTACGAACGTTTTAAGCACAAATCTGAGATTCATCAAAATATTCTTACTTGAATTTATTCGTACATTACGAACAAAAATAGAACTGGCTCAGACCATGCGTACGCACAAATGACGACAGACTTTCACAGAAAATGAAAACACATGCTCTTTTAAGTTAATGCACAACATATTTAAACCTCTTTCAGTAAAAGAAAGCTTTTATAGAATTCATCAATAAAAACTCTGAATTGACTATATATATATTATATTAAATAACCATGAAATTAATGCATTTACACCCCTATCATAATTAAATATTGAATCTTAAATTAAATACTTAGTTTACAATTAAAAAGATGGCAATGTACATATTAAAATGTCACATTTCAGATGTCAATTAAATCGTGGACCACACCGACCTAATACAGAGTCTGTAATTGAGGATAAGTTAGAGCAAATTTTAAAATTCAAACTGAATGAAGACATGAAATAACTTTCTTCTCCTTGGAATTTCAAACATTTTCTGAACAAATGACATGCACAACTTCCATGTTCACTCATATTTTTTATTTAATAAAACTGTTCAGAAAATCTTTTAATGTGTTGTTCAAATCCTGGATGCTCGTCGCGATATCCCTCACAGCACCCAGGAGAGCCAGCTGATTACTGATCACCTCATCGGTCAGCACATGGGCCTGTCAACGAGACTCCCGGTGAGGGGCGGCAGGAGTGGGCTGTGGGGCTGACGCTGGCAGCGCGGACATGGACGTTGATGGTGTCTCCTCCTCCACCGCAGCATCATCCGAGGCTACAAATTAAATTGTTTATGCTTATTAATCAGCATTTTCATTTGAATGAAATAAAATAAAATTTTCTGATTGATTAGCACTCGTTAATTACAATAGCAGCCAATTGCAAATATCAATCATTAAATGACTTACCATTCGGCGAGGGCTGAATCCCATCGCTTTCACCCTCATTTCTGGAACATAGATATAGAGGTGTCTCCAATAATCGCTGCCATCCTAAGATCCTGAGCCGACAGATCAGGTGGTCCTCTCCCTCCTCCAGTTTCCTTCATTTTTTTCTGTTCCGAGTCTTTTCTTTGCGTCCACTTTGATATCAAACCACTTCTTCTTTACCTGAGCCACGGTGCGCACCTCCGGAGACACGGCATTGACAGCCTCAGTGATTAAGACCCAGGCATCGTTCTTATTTTGCATCTTCACTCCTGCCGTAACACTTCTGAAAAGTATTGATTTTCTTTTTTCCACCTCCTCAATAATCACCTTGATTTCAGCCGAGGTGAAATTCTTCTGTTTTCTGCCTCTTGGAGTCATCTTCAGTAACTTTGTCCTTCAGCGCTCTCGTTTTGATGCACCGGACAGGTGTCCTTATATAGGTGAATTGAGGCGTGGTAGTATGCTGATTGCAGGTTGCGAACGCACGCTCGTCAATTTAGAATTATTCTGATTCACTAATATACGCAAGGTGGTAAGAACGAAATGGCCTGGTACGCACGTGTCATGAATCTGACGGTGATTTTGCGTATGTCCTGATTTTGTGCGCAGAGTAAGAACATTTCTACGCAAATATTAGTGAATGAGGCCCAATGTCACTCTCTCTGCCTTTGATGTCCACAGCTGATCATGTGACTGAAAGAGGAACAATGGACTGTGTAATACACACCCATTACCCATTAAGACTTAGGCTCCTGACAGAGCTACAGAAATACATATCAGTCTCACTTAGAGCAGTTTAAAGGGATGAAACCCTCATAATGGAGGTCATATGGGCATGAGGGACCTGCAACAGAGCGAGGACCTCTCCAACGCTGCTTGCAGCTTTACCTTTTTATATTTTGCCTGTCATTCAAAATTCACTGAAATAATTCTTCACAAACACACAACAAATAAATGGGGACTATTTGTAGTGAAGAAAAAATATTTATTCAAAAACAGTCACTAAAGAGAATAAAACAAATTTGCAGCAGAATTAGATGTAGGTAAATGAGAGGAGAAAATAAAAAAACTATTCTGGCAAAGGTAGAAACATTTTGTTTACTGTAGATTACAAAACAGCTTAGTAGCTGGCATCCTCATTTAAGCTTTTCTCCCCTTGACAACAGCGGGTAGTGGGATTTTATATTACATTCACACTCATTTAATGAACAGATACACTAGGGGTGCTGGTTTGGCGGAGTGGTTAGCAACCAGGCACCCTATGTGCTTGCTTCTGCCGGTCCAGGTTCAAATCCCGCCTGTGACCAGTTTGCAGAGTGTCCTCCCCTACTCTCTCACCACCTTTCACAAGTCTTTCCACTGTCTCTCTCCTATCAATGAAGGCACAAAATGCCCAAAATATACATAAAAAATGAATACATATACTGTACTTTTAACAACCAGCATTTGATGTGTTTGGTATATTTTGAAATATGCCATCATCTAATTCTGCATAATCCTTTAGGCATTAGATGTGTAGTTCATGTTATTTAACAGACCTTGGAAATAAAATAATAAAATGATAAGATTCAAGTGAAATCATGGACAAAAAGCACAATGGTCTTATGGATTGTTTCATTCTTATGGTTACATACACAGGGCAGAAAAGCAGTGACAAAAATAGCCTCTCCTTATAAACACTGGTCATTGACATGACACACACACAAAAAAAAATCTGCACAGACCAATCATATTAAACTGTATCTTAAATTTAAATAAGGACATAAATCCACCATTTACAGTTTAAAATAAAAAGCTGATACTTTCCTTTGCTGCAGTCCTGAAAACAGAAAACATTTTTGATTGAATAGCTGTAATCATGTAACACCTGATAATACTTTAAAAATAGAGGCTGTTTAGTGACAAGACCTTTAATTGCACTGATTGTCTGCTTCTTAGTTGCTCAGAAATTCAATTCAAAAGACACTGAGAACAAAAAAAAGCAGTCTCAGCATAAGATGATTTTTTACTCCCAGTTTTTCACAACTATTTGACATTTTCCCTTAGTTCATGAAGACCAGACCTGTGACACATAAATGAATGGCGTAAACATCCTGTTTAAAAAATATTATCATAAACCCAACAGCAGCACTGAGATTCCCAAAAAGTAGATGAAGACACATAGATTCAAGGGGGTCAGTATTAACTGAGTAAGGACACATAAAAAAAGGACCTTAAAATAACAAGAGCACAGATTTAAAATCAAAGATTTTAACTTTTCTGTAAAACACGATTAATGTCAAGGCAGTATAATCTCTTTGAGAAACAGTGGAGAATGGCTTCAGCAGCAGAGTGTCAGAGGCAGCAAATCAGCTCAATTTGTGCCAGTGAGGCGCTGCCATTTGAGTCTTAAAAGTGGTTATCTTCCAAGTAAAAATCAAGTAACAACTGATTTAAACAAAAAAGTTGGTTAAGATTGTAACACTTAACAATAACAAGATTACAAAACATGGCAAAATTACGACATGGACGCTCCAATGTTTCACAACTATGCAGATGTACTGAGTTTTGAAGGTCCAAAATTATTAAAGTACACAGCATCTTTCTTTAAAACTTTTCTTACTCTTCTTGTTCTTTCCTTTTCCATTTTTATCTTTGTTTTCGGAAATTTTCTTGCCTCGTACTTCCCGCATCAGGTCAAAGAATACCTGCATTGAAGGAAAAAACAAGGAAGTGGTTAAGTGAAAGAAAACAACTATGCCTGCAAATACAGAATGAAGTGTGTATGGGCTTACCTTGTCTACATTGGCTCTAGTTTTGGCTGATGTCTCTACATATTGTACACCCCACTCCTCTGCCTGTCCTCGAGCCTCGTCAGCCAAAACTTTTGGCTCTTCCAAGTCTGACTTGTTTCCCACCAGTAGAAGAGGGATCTTGTCCTCCTCTGCCTTAACTCTTAAGATCTGTTCCCTTCAAAGAAAAAAAAATAGCATTTTATTTTGTTTACTGAGTAGAAGACATCAACTTCTCATGTCCAATGAATAGAGACAGGAACAGGGGAGATTTTTTTATGCAACTGCCATTATTGATACTACTAATTGATCCAATTCTTTCTCAATTCTGATGTTTGACTCTTCTGGATTTAGTGAGTAAAAAAAAGCATTGATGATGCTAAACATATAGCACTCCTACTCTTTAGAGCCATACTGTGACAACCAAATGCTTCAGTGCGTATTTCCAGCCAAAGCCATTGTTTTATTTTATTTTTTACTTCATGAGTAAAATTCAGCCCCAATTCTGAGAATCAAGTCATGATATTTTCTTTATATTTCATTGTCATTCATGCTCCCGAAAAAACTCTGCATTTAATTTTAGCTTTTTAAGAGCTCCTTTCTTTAGAGTTTGTGAATGTGAGGGAAATACTTGAGTCTGCTCACAGTAGCTGTTAATGGAGACTGAATTAGCGCTTAAATTAGCCACATAAGCCCTGTTTCCACCAGAGAGTTCAGTTCGGTTTGTCTCGGTACAGCTAGCTTTTTGTGGCATTTACCTTGAACAGGGACAGGACCCCTTATAGAGTCCCATTTCCACCAAGTGCTCTGGTATGGATCAGCATGGTTTGGCTTAGGCTGGATCGGTAAAACCTGATCCTGGTTGCGTTTCCAAAGCCAGCGGTACCCTACTTGATAGGCGGCGTCTAAGCCGGATGCTGATAGCATGACGTCATAGCAGCATGACACAGTGTAGCCGGTTATTAGATACAATGAAGAAGAAAACGCGACACAGTAAACAAAGTGCAATGTGATCAACATGTGGCGCAACAAAAGCGCAACCAAGCTTTATCTCAGAGAAGGCTGTGTGCCGCCAGGAAAAAACAAGAGGGCTTTGGGAAATGATATTCGAGAGGTTCGATGTGTTGCGAGATGATCTTTCAGCTTAACTCTCTAAGACAGACATCTCCCAGGAAATGCAACTTTTTAGGGTCACCATGTGCCCTCACCCCTTTGAGAACTGTTTACAGACTGCATAGTCACTAAGCCATTTGGGCCAGACACAGGATGGAACTGTCAACCAAATGGCGATAGAAGCCATTCCCCTGGAGGACCATCAGACCACCACAGTCGTAAAAGACTGTTCTCCATTGTCTGGAACTGTGATGACCACCAATCATCGCCCATTAAACTGAAAGGAGGAAAACCCCCTCTTCTGTTAATTCCGTTAAACAAGCCTGCCAGGTTGATCTTTCAACCCTCTTATCAGCCCTGGGACATTTGCATTTAGAAAGACATTCTTCTAACTCAGTCTACTACCATACTCTCTACAAACCCTCAAAACTCATGGTACATGTCTAGCAATGTGATATTCTGCTGTGTTGTGAAATGTGTATTACTTAGGTCCAACTCCTGTGTTCATGTCATTAACACTGAAAAAATAGGAGTTCCTTCATATAAAGTGCAAACTCCTGTCCTCATCATGAAAACTTCCATGGATCAACAGTGCCATCTTGTGGAAGCACTGGCAACGAATAATCAGCTCGAGCACATGCAAGTAACGGCACATTACTTATATGTAATGACCTCTTTTGGTAATCTCTTGTGTAAAGTTTGCATGCTATAGGCTTCCCAGTCAAGTAATCGGTATCAGGGAAGTCTATGGAATATAGCTTTGTATAATCTAGTAATGATTAGGTGTGTTACATCTATATATATATATGTATACAAACATTGAATCTTACCCTTTTATTTTTGATAATAGGTGTTAGGTATCAGAACATTCAGAATTAGATAAACATGCTCTTTATATTGGTTATATTGAGTGATTCCCAAATTATAACTCTCTATTAGCAAAAACTTAAGTTTATAAAAGTTGTGGAAGCTTACACGGACCAAACCCCAGCGCAGTAATACACGCTCACTACCAGGGTTTAAAGCTGGAGGCGTAGCCTCAGTCCATCACTTCTTTTAACTTCACTTCTTCCTCTTTTCTACTCTTAAACTTTTCTTCTCTTGTAACTTTTAATTTTTAACTTCTTCTCTTTCCATGCACTCTCTCCACTACGTTTTCCTTTCCACGCCCTTTGCTGTGTGACGCTTCTTCGCTTGCCCCGCTGCCGACACGACTCTTCTGCTGTTTTTGTGCAAAGTCAGCACTGCTCGCGGATTTTGAGTTTTGGTGCAAGATTTTCAAAGACTGTTCTTTCTTTAATGAACATTCTATTACCATCACGTTATTTAACCTAAGAAGTAATTTCGTCCGGCCAATGAAAGTCCCTTTTTCAGTTAATTAAAGTAATCCGCGGAACGAGCCGAGATTTCTGCGCCGCCACGTCTTCATCTGAGAGGAACCAGAGAGCCCGAGGAAGCTGCTGCTCCATCCCAGTGCGGAGCCCTCTCCCGAGATCCACAAGAGCACGAGAAGTATCCAAAGGCTTCCTTCGTCAAGAGGCCGTTGCATCAAGCCACATCATCCCCTGGTGTTGTTAGTTGAGCAGGGAGCCCTTCACACCACCAGTAACATCAGTGGGGTTAATGCTGGCTAGTACAGAGCTGGCTCCTCAAACCATTCATTGACAATGGATGGCTGTCAGCCGAACAAATTGTGTACAAAAAGGAAATGTGCAGAGCACGGCTTGTGATAGAAAATGCTTTTGGTAGACTGAAGGGGAGATGGCGCTGTCTGTTGAAAAGAAGTGACAGTGACATTGTGTGGAAAGGCAAGAGGGGTGGGGCATGTGTACTTTTGGTTTCAAAGCAATTTTATTTTTAACCAGGGAAAAGGAGCCAGACAACGCCACCCTGGGAGTTTCACCCAGGGAAATATTCAAATACAACACTTAAGGCACTCAGGTCTGTTCCACAAAGGAGAGCATGAGACGTGGTTCTTATAAAAATACAAAAATACTTTATTTTCCAAGGTCATTAAAATTGATTTCTCTTTAAAAGAATCTCACTCGTGCAAAGGGCAGAAAAGGGGCCTAGCAGGGCTGGAGCTTACCAGTGGATGGACTGGGGATCACAAGGAGGAGGAGAACCTCAAAAGGGAGCTCCCGGGTCTGTGACACTCGCACACACACACTCACTAGTGAAGGACAAAAAGAAAACTCAAAGCCACGGGATCCACGGCACACAGGGAAAGGACACCGCCACCAGGACACCAGAACCACCACCATATAGCTCCAGTCCTGCAAGGAGAGGGAAAATCCGTAGGGTTGGACACAAATCAAAATATACAATCCCACAAAAATATAAAAATAGAAATATTTAACTAAGGCCACATGTGGCAGGTGAACAAAATATTAAATAAAATTATTAACCCAAAATTAAGCCTGTGAAAATAGCATTTAAACAGAACTCAACTTGCCAAAAATAACAATTATTAAACAAGACAATTTACCAAAACTGTATTGCAAACAAAAATCCCAAAGTCTAAACAAACAAGAGAGTTCTAATTGTAATTAATTGCAAGTTGATAACCAAACAAACAAGAAAAATAAATCAAACAGAAGGAAAACTAAGGAAATAAATCCTAATGTTAAATCAGGCTGTAAAGGTAACAGAAAATTAAGGTGGGCCAACCCTGCTATGTGCAAACATTTAGAATGAACGCAGGCCCGTCAGATGACAGCACATACACAATTACCAAAGGCTGCACTAAATATCTGCAGCTGAGCCACACCACGCAGAGCACCGCCGAGCCGAGCGCAGCTATGCAAAGTGGAGTAATGCAGGGTGAAGCCAAGCGCAGAGGAGCGATGTAAGGCAGGCAAAGCAAAACAAAGGCCAAGATAAGGAGAAATAAAGCGAAGCAAAGCAGCAGTGATTCAATCGTGCCCACGATCCAGCAGTCTTTAACGGCACCACAGATCACAGCAGGGACGAGGGCAGAAGAGCGACCTGCTCATGTAGCTTAGCCGCAAAACCCAGCCAGAGTATTACCGTAGATCGAGGCGGCGAGTACCGCTCGAGCTGTTGTGGCGAGAGCCGAACTGTAAACAAATTAACAAAAAGACAAATCAGATAAAAATCACTGCCCATTAACTAGCACCTCCACCTAGCAGCTAGTGCTACATTACCTATATTATTGCGGTGATAGTTCAATCTATCTATCCCACGGGATCACATGCAAGGAGACGGAGGAGGAGGGATGAGCTTCAGCTCCACAGCTTCAGCGACCAAACACAGCTAGCGGCAGCACGAGCGGCCAAACGGGGAAACCCTGCGAGCTGTAGCAGAGACTCGCGGATCTAAAAACAAGCCAAAGGCCCAATAAATGACTCACATGCGGCGTCTAAGGATTAAAACACAGACAGAGGCAGCTGCTGCCACGTTACCTGCACCGGTGCGGCTTGAGGGCGGAAGTGAGGCGGCCAAGGAATGGGCGGACCCCAGAGCCAGAGAGAGAGGGCGACCAGCGGGATGGTGCCTGACTATATAGAGTAGCCTCATGCGCTGATAGGCTAACGAGCAGAGGCAAGAAACAGTCACACAGGAGCAGGGGTGAGAAAGCACCTCCTGCTACAATCGAACTGGTAAAATCAATGATGGTCACTTGCTGTGCTCTGCACAATCTTTGTGAAACTTATGGAGAGGATGACAAGAATGAATGGAACACAACAGTTGCAGCAGAGCCTGAGGTTGCACTGGCACAGGGGGCAGAAGAGGGGGCATAGATGTACATGAGGGTCTGATGCTCTATCTGAACAAGTAGTATTTTGCTCCTTTGTTAGTGTGCAGAATATCCACCAGTGTTACATACTGTCACAGCTTAGTCCGATGATAAAGAAGTTCTAGCCCAAATCCAAATAACTTTTACAATCTTCAGTCTAGTGTTTAAGTAAACACCCTTTTTGCTTAAATATATTCCTTGTATGTGACCCCACTGTTACAGAACTTCTGTCAGTGATCAGAAAAATGAAACTTTAAATATGTAGTACAACCTGCCATGTAAAAACTTGATTTAAAAACTTCAGTGAGATAGTAGAGGCTCAGTTATCTTGATGAGAAAGTGGTTTATGTAACCATTTTTATGATTAAAAAAAAAACAGTCATGTCTTTGGATGCATATAGGTTGGACATTTTATTTTACAATCTGAAAACACAAGTATGTCTAGTATTACTCTTTAAATAGACCTTTTTCTTAGGTGTCATGGCGATGACGGTAATTGAAAATCACCAAAGATATACCTGCAATGCTTCTGTGTGAAGTAGAACATTTAAAAGTATTTTCAAAACTGTGTTGGACTTGTTGATGACTTTAATTATAAAACTGACCATTATTGTAGAATCACCCTTATTTTACTTTGCAGCTGTGTGGGTTGTAAAACCAGAACTAATGGTAAAGGAGTAATATCTAAAGCTATGCTAGTGTACCTACACATTTACAGGCTGCATTGTCCCAAGGCATGCACAGAGTGACACATATGGCAATAGGAAAACACCTTTATTTACAAAAGAAAACAAAAACTAAAATACAAACGTAAATGCTGTGCAAACAGTAAAACTGAAATGTGTAAAAGGATTCAAAATATGTCCACTGATCGCTCAGGTGGATGGGGCCCCAGCATTCCTCTGCTCAAACAGTGCATCCGCCATTCGGTTAAGTGTGGAGGAATGCCTGGTTAAAGTCGTCCGCTTGTTCCATGTGACGCTCAGCAGGAAGAGCCTCCTTCCTCCTTGTCTCATGGACCTCCTCCAGAATCATCTGGAAATGTCGTTCGTGGCGCTCCTCCACCCTTTCTTGACGTTCCTCCACCCTATTTCGGTACCTTTCATCTTCCGTTTGCATGGCCCACAGGGCTGTGGCAACATCACTTTGTCTTGTTCTCCTTCCTGGAAAGCAGAAAAGTCAGGAATAGAAGATTAAATTAAATGTTTGTTATAGCATCTAACTGAAACACAGAAAATATACATGCATGATATACATGCAGCTGTTATTGAAAACACAGCTTTTATGTATTTATCATTCAATTTTTATTTATTTATTTATTTATATCAAACTTATCTAGTCCTGCCTGTTCCTTACAAGTCAGATACAATACTGAATTATAAAGCAATACCCGCTGTAATTATTCATGGAAGCAATGTAAATTTATGGGCAACAGTAACTCCCTTCTTCATATTAATCACAAAGAGAACAAATAAAGACATCCTAATAATGTGTAAGCACTTCAGAAAAATCAATATTTACATTATATATCCATATAAATATTTACATTATACACCCATATATATGTGTGTGTGTGTGTGTGTGTGTGTGTGTGTGTGTGTGTGTGTGTGTGTGTGTGTGTGTGTGTGTACATGAGGCTCAGCAGGTAGTGCGCGTGCCTCACAGCAAGAAGGTTCCCGGTTCGATTCAAACTGGGAAATTGCCCTTAAGTATGAATGTGAGTCTGAATGGTTGTCCGTCTCTCTGTGTGGCCCTGTGATCGACTGGCGACTGGATCAGGGTGTACCCCGCCTCTCGCCCAATGACAGCTGGGATAGGCTCCAGCCCCCTGTACGTTGGGGTTCACCCCGGTGAACGAGAGGGTAGCCTCCCTGCACCTTCGGGTGGGGGACGGAACCTGACTGTTGTTTGTGCCTATGCACCAAACAACAGTTCAGCGTATCCACCCTTCTTGGATGTCCTGGAGGGGGTGCTGGAGAGTGCTCCTTCTGGGGACCCCTTTGTTCTACTGGGGGACTTCAACGCTCACGTCGGCAACGACAGTGAGACTTGGAGGGGCGTGATTGGGAGGAACGGCACCCCCGATCTGAACCCGAGCGGTGTTCTGTTATTGGACTTCTGTGATCGTCACAGATTGTCCATACATACACCATGTTCAAGCATAAGGGTGTCCATATGTGCACCTGGCACCAGGACACCCTAGGTTGCAGTTCGGTGATCGACTTTGTAGTCATGTCATCGGACTTGCGGCCGCATGTTTTGGACACTCGGGTGAAGAGAGGGGAGGAGCTGTCAACTGATCACCACCTGGTAGTGAGTTGGCTCCAATGGTGGGGGAGGATGCCGGTCAGACCCGGTAGACCCAAGCATGTTGTGAGGGTCTGCTGGGAACGTCTGGCAGAGTCTCCCATCAGAAAGAGTTTCAACTCCCACCTCCGGGCGAAGTTCGACCATGTGGCGGGGGAGGCAGGGGACAATGAGTCCGAATGGGCCTTGTTCCGGGCCTCTATTGTTGAGGTGGCTGATCGGAGCTGTGGCCGTAAGGTGGTCGGTGCCTGTCGTGGTGGCAACATCCAAACCCGCTGGTGGACACCAGGGGTGAGGGATGCCGTCAAGCTGAAGAAGGAGTTCTATCGAGCCTTCTTGGCCAGTGGGACTCCGGAGGCAGCTGACAGGTACTGGCTGGCCAAGCAGAATGCGGCTTTGGTGGTCGCTAAAGCAAAAACCCGGGCATGGGAGGAATTTGGAGAGGCCATGGAAAACGACTTCCATACGGCTTCGAAGAGATTCTGGACCACCATCTGGCATCTCAGGAGGGGGAAGCAGTGTGCTGTCAACACTGTCTATAGTGGGGATGGTGCGCTGCTGACCTCAACTCGGGACGTTCTGGATCGGTGGAAAGAATACTTCGAAGATCTCCTCAATCCCACCAGCACATCTTCCAGTGCGGAAGCAGACCTGGGGGACTCCGTGGTGGGCTCTTCTATCTCTGGGGCTGAAGTTACCGAGGCGGTCAAGAAGCTCCTTGGTGGCAGGGTCCCAGGAGTGGATGAGATCCGCCCGGAGTTCCTCAAGGCCCTGGATGACGTAGGGCTGTCATGGTTGACACGCCTTTGCAACATCGTGTGGACATCGGGGACAGTGCCACTGGATTGGCAGACCGGGTGGTGGTTCCCCTTTTCAAGAAGGGGGATCCAACTACAGGGGGATCACACTCCTCAGCCTCCCCGGGAAGATCTATTCTGGGGTACTGGAGAGGAGGGTCCATCGGATTGTCGAACCTTGGATCCAGGAGGAGCGATGTGGTTTTCGTCCTGGTCGTGGAACTGTGGACCAGCTCTTTACCCTCCATGGGGTGCTCGAGGGTGCATGGAAGTTTGCCCAACCAGTCCACGTGTTTTGTGGACCTGGAGAAGGCATTCGACCGTGTCCCTCGTGGGGTCCTGTGGCGGGTGCTCCGGGAGTATGGGGTAGCGGGCTCCCTGATACTGGCCGTCCATTCCGTGTATGACCATTGTCAGAGTGTGGTCCGCATTGCCGGCAGTACATCTGAGCCGTTTCCGGTGGGGGTTGGACTCCGCCAGGGCTGCCCTTTGTCACAGATTCTGTTCATTACTTTTATGGACAGAATTTCTAGGCGCAGCCAGGGCATTGAGGGGTTCCGGTTTAGTGACCTCATGATCAGGTCACTGCTTTTTGCAGATGATGTGGTCCTGTTGGCTTCATCGGACCGTGACCTTCAGCTCTCACTGGATCGATTCGCAGCTGAGTGTGAAGCAGCTGGGATGAGAATCAACACCTCCAAATCTGAGTCCATGGTCCTTACCCGGGAGAGGGTGGAGTGCTCTCTCCGGGTCGGGGATGAGATCCTATCCCAAGTGGAGGAGTTCAAGTATCTTGGGGTCTTGTTCACAAGCGGAGGAAGGGTGGATCAGGAGATCTATAGGCGGATAGGTACGGCATCAGTAGTGATGCGGGCTCTGCACTGGTCTGTCATGGTAAAAAGGGAGCTGAGCCGAAAGGCAAAGCCCTCGATTTACCTGTCGATCTTCACCCCTATCCTCATATACGGTCACAAGCTGTGGGTCGTGACCGAGAAAACAAGATCGCAAGTACAAGCGGCCGAAGTGAGTTTCCTTCGCAGGGTGGCTGGGCTCTCCCTTAGAGATAGGGTGAGAAGTTCGGTCATTGGGGAGGGGCTCGGAGTAGAGCTGCTGCTTCTCTGCGTTGAGAGGAGCCAGTTGAGGTGGCTCGGGCATCTGGTCCGGATGCCTCCTGGACGCCTCCCTGGTGAGGTGTTCCGGGCATATCCCACCAATAGGCGGCCTCGGGGAAGACCCAGGACACGCTAGAGAGACTATGTCTCTCAGCTGGCCTGGGAACGCCTCGGGATCCCCCAGGAAGAGCTGGACGAGGTGGCCGGGGAGAGGGAAGTCTGGGCTTCCCTGCTTAGGCTGCTGCCCCCGCGACCCGACCACGGATAAGCGGGAGAAGACTGTACGGTGCGGTACGGTATTACCAGGTAACCTATTATGCAATGCTTTATATAGCACTCAAGCTGTTTTCAGATCAATCATGTCATATAATTTAAGTAGTTTGATTGTAAAAGTAGAGGGTTGAGTCAAGTCAAGCCAAGTCAAGTTTATTTATATAGCACTTTTCCTACAACATATGTAACTCAAAGTGCAAAGTGTGAGTTAGTGTAATCTCTGTATCCAGATGACTTTTTTGTAATTTGCAGATCTTTTGTAGATTGGTCATATATGTTTTTCCCCAGACTTCATCAGAATCAGAATACCCAAGAACTTATACGTTGTCAATAAGTGATGCACAATCTACCATTATCATACTAGGCTTAGTGATTAATGGATGCAAACCCCTACTGTTCAACAATACAATAAATCCCTCTATTTCCAAGAAATGTATTTGCATGTATAGATATACACACACACATATTATATTTATATATGTATATATATATATATATGTATATATATATATATATATATATATATATATATATATATATGTATATATATATATATATATATATGTGTGTGTGTGTATATATATATATGTGTATTTATATATGTATATGTACACATACCCAATAAATATATGTACATACATCGAAAGTTAATTTTTTTTTATTTAGATATCTATAAATAAACTATTCAAGATAGCAAGTCTGAAGTATATTATCATGAATATTAGAAAATTTCATTATAAAAGGTGGTGTTTCATCACAGTGAGTATTTCTTATTTTACAGGTCTTTGTCCAAACTCTCTAGGTGATTGATGTTTCTGATTCATTGCCCCATGGCATTTTCTGGAGCACCCCTTGGTGCTTAAGCAGATCAACTGTTTTTTCTGTTAAGTCAGATTACTATGGCAGGCATGACAGACTTGTCCTGACTTTTTACTCTGCATCCCTTAGCATGAGTGGCGTAGTTTACGTGGGGTTGGTGGGTTATGAAAACCCACGGGCCCTCATCACCACACTTCCGATGATTTTTTTGTTTGTTTGTTTAAATCCGAGGCGGAATGAGTGCAGCAGCTGCCTTCTCTGCAGCAGCAGGTTAGCACAGAGAGTAACGTGACGTCAGACTGGGTCACTGTATTATGTTGCATATTAAGGGGGGAGACCCCTGCCGATTTGAGCTGATCCATTGGCCCATTGAAATATGATTGGCTCAGCCGCGTATTGAGCCAGACCGAAGACGAGAGATGAAAAAAGATGACGAAAAGACAGATGCCCCCAGAAAAATGAATGCCTCGAAAAAATAAAATTTTAAGAGAAGATGCAGCCAAATGCGCCATATTTCCGGATCTTTTCCGCCACAGTGGGGTCCTCACTGGGGCAGAAAACATCCGGGTGGTGGCCGGCAGCAGGTAGACATGCAGGTAAACATGCACTGTCTACTGCAGCCTCATGGTGCTACATCATCTCAACCACACAAACGCAGTGATTTCACCCATATAAATGGAGATTAATGGTTATTTTTAAACCGATAAAAAGTGGTTGTAAACAATAATGGTCCACATGTAACGGGTCATATGCTTGCACTGAAAGAGTGTTTCCCATACATTTATTAACTTGTGATTATTATTTTTTATTATTATTAAGCTTCAAATCTGCATTTGCTTCTTCTGGACCATTTGACTGTGCTTGCTTATAATGCTCTTCTGTGCTACTTTAAATTTTTCTGAACTCCACCACCGCCTGGGCATGACATTTCAGGCCTCAGAGGTGATTTTTTACAGCTTTGCTATTCTGTATGGACAGAGATAATTCTGTGGTGTGGACAGAATTGTCTCTGACGAAAATATCCACTAAATACATCCATAAAATAATCCATATATGTGTAGTCCAGATAATTGTTCAGGGCTCAGACAGAAAAGCCATACATTATAAATCATTAATTTTCTTTGTCAATAAAAGTGAAATCCATCGGCTTTATTATAACATTTATTATTAAGGATATATTGAGGGAGAGCATGAAAGTGAGGCAGCATTAGGTGCACAGGCAGAGCACACTTTCAGTCACCTTAAACTGATCAAGACTTATCTGCACCCAAAAATGAGCGAGTCTCGCCTCTCAAGCCTGACATTACTTTTCATTGAGAGAGAGATGTCTGGAAAGACTAACTTGGACAAGGTTGTTGATACATTTGCAAGAATGAAAAAAAAGAAAAACACATCTCAAATAGTTGCAGTAATGAGAGGTTGTATTCAGTATTTTACTTTTTTTTTTTTTTTTTTCTGTCCTCTATTCTTGCGTGCAATGCGGCATGCCAAACATGTGGGCCCCTTTGACACATATAAAACTCATGTGGAATACATCCCAGCTACGCCACTGCTGAGCATGTAAATTGTAATTCCCTTTGCCCTTTTGTGCAGGCACTTCCTGGTATCTCATTTTAGTTAAAAGTGTTTACTCTGCTTTTAAAGGTGTAGTCAGCGATCTTCTGATCTTCTAATCTAATGCAGTGTTTGTCAAAATCACCGTATTTCTCCTCTCCATCCACAAGATGTCACCACTGACAGCATGTTGAAAAAAAGTCCGGTTCCAATACACGGCCTTGGCTCTTAGTTTCAGCAGGTAAATACTGTGCCTCGGGCCGAGTCATCATTAGAGGGTACACCCCCCCCCCACATCCAGGGGTTGATCATACTCATGCTCAGATCAGACAGAGGATGGAGGGGGAGTAGTAGGTTGCATAGCGTGCACAGTTAGCGTAAGAGAGAGATACAACAGGTGCAGTAGCAATGGCTGAAAAACAGCCCAAAAGAAAAAGGTCAGAGGAGTGAAAAGTGAAAAAGGGCGATGATCATGAAAGAGCGAAGACCCAGATCAACATAGGTGTTGCTTTCCGACGGTGGAGGGAACTCCGCTAATTGAAAGACCTGAAAACGGACGCGGATGTCGCCGTCTGTCTGTTGGATAGGTAAGCAACAATTGCTTTGTGGTGCTTCACATAACAGGAACAGCCGTCGGGCATTCATCGTATTGTCTAATCTGCCAAAATGTACTGTTGTTGTGATGTTATCAATGATGGAAGTTGAGTTGTCTGACGAGTCGGGGTTACCTTAGCTACGTTGGTCAGCTACGCAGTTTCTACGGCTGTTTCCATGACGATGCACGTTCAGCAGCTTTCGGAAGGCGGGTCTAAATTTGTTTATCATCCACCACTCCACTCGTTTTCTCCCACATAGCTGACTACACCTTTAATGTCTTACCATGAGGCGTTGTCGTGTGCCAACTGGCGTGCAGTTGCACTGTTTCCAGTGTTCCTGGTCCTGGTGTAGATGTCCGTGCTGGTGAATTAGGCAAAGAGGAGTTCCCTGTGGTATACGGGGTTGATGATGACTCATCATCTAGGCCCTCCAGCTCACTTCTCAAACTAGGATCTTTGAATGAAAAGTAACACAAATGCCACTTTAATCAAGCAAAGTATAATAATGCAATACAACACAGAAAACAGTGGGACAAAACAGCACTGAATAGTTATTGAAGCTAGCATCTAGCTATCTAGAATTAGCTTGCGAACAAGGGGTGCTCACTTGCTAGCAGTCAAACAGTAGTCTAGGTCCGAGAAACTTTTCCCCTAACAATATAAAGCACCAATTAGTCGACTTTTCGTGCAAGGCACAAATGTAACACTTTGGGAGAAACTTACTTGAAGACTCGGTCATTGCCTCCAACAGAGCAGTTGCCATGTCCAGAGCACCTTCTCTTCCTCTGCTTGCCAGTCGGCAGCCGTAAAGGGCATCCATCAGGTCAAACCATCTTCATGTCTTCCTTTGAACACCACTCTGGCTCTTGCGGTCTATAATCTTTCTGTGTTCGGTGCAGAGTTTCTTACATTTTGACCTGCACTGTTCATGAGTCCTCACAAACCCCTCTGCGGCCATCCTCTGTGCAACGAGTTTGAACACCTTCAAGTTTCATCCCACGCCATCCAGCTCTCTCTGTATCTCCTCTTCACCGAGAATACTGAGGAAGGTCTGCACCTCCACAGTAGACCATGGGAGGCTCAATCTTGATGCCATTTTCCAAACAAAAAAGCCTTGAGAGCTATCTTCACAAAGACGAGTGGAGATTTAAACATGGTGGGGCTGTGTTGTTCTTTATTACCACTGTCAAGTGCCATCTCCTTCGACCAATCAACAGGCTGCAGTGTTTCTAGCTCCACCCTCTGGGGTCAGATCAGTATGCTTGGCACCCCAACAGAAGGGTTCCAAAAAGTAGGACGGTACGGTTTGCATATAAGGGGTCCTGTCCGGGTTTAGGCTATGGAAACGCCATAAAAAGCGAGCCATATTGAGACTAACTGAATTGAACCCTCTGGTGGAAACTGGGTGAAAAACAGATATTGAGGCCTGGACGGACTGCTGTCATCGATGGAAAAATGAATTCCCAAGTTTATCAAGACATTTTGCAGGAAAACTTAAGACCATCGGTCTGCCACCTAAAGATCAACAGAGGATGGGTGATGTAACAGGACAACGACCCAAAGCATAGAAGTAAATCAACAATGGAATGGCTTTAACAGAAGAAAATACGGCTTCTGGAGTGGCCCAGTCGGATTCCTGACCTCAACCCAATTGAGATGTTTTGGCATGACATCAAAAGAACAATTCACACCAGACATCCCAGGACTATTGCTGAACTGAAACAGTTTTGTACAGAAGAATGGTCCAAAATTCCTCCTGACCATTGTGCAGGTCTGATCTACAACTACAGGAAACGTTTGGTTGAGGTTATTGCTGCCAAAGGAGGGTCAACCAGTTATTAAATTCACATACTTTTTTCACCCTGTACTGTGAATGTTTACATGTTGTGTTCAATAAAAACATGAAAACGTTTAATTTTTGTTTTGTTTTTTTCATTTATTTATATTCTGTATTTAAAGCTGGGGTTGGCGATTTTGGAAAACTAGCATGAATTTGAAAGTAGCATCTCCTCTCCTTTTTTCATTTTCTAACAACAACGAAAAAACGTTTTTTTCGTTTTTGAATTGAAAAAGGAAAAACGAAACCAACACAATCAAATTACGGCCTAATTTCATTTTTTTCGTTACAGGTCTCAAAACAAAGAAACAGAAACTATAGGTAAAGCGCTATCATAAAAGCCTTGGTAAACCGATATATAATAAAAAAGCCTTCCTGATAAATTTATAAAATTGATACAGTGTTAAGTATGTACGCTACTATGATAATCTTAGTAATAATAACAACAATAATAATAATAATAATAATAATAATAATAATAATAATAATAATAATAATATTAATAATAATAATAATATCCATTAATTTAATGCGTGGATTTAATGTCAATAGAATGCCTATTACCAGTCAGTTCTTTGTGAGTAAAGTGTTGACGATGAAAAAGTGTTGTAATCGCACGCAGTTTGATTATTCCTTGCATGTCAGCCAGCCGCGCATGCGGTGCTGATGGGTGACATTAACGCATTCTGGGACTAAGCCTTCTGATAAATCGGTAATAAAAGATAAATTACGTTAAATGGCGCTTTTATTTTTGTACAGTGTTAAGTATGTACACTACTATGATAATCTTAGTAATAATAACAACAATAATAATAATGATAATAATAATAATAATAATAATAATAATAATATCCATTAGAGACAATAAGAGAAATTTAATGCGTGGAAACGAGATCGTTAATGCTTGGCTACGAGTCAGTTCACCTTTGTGAAAAGTGTTGACGATATGGCTTTTGATTATGAAATACGTGTGTCATTTTAACTTTGTGACATGCCAGCTGCATGACGTGTGCTGATGGGTGACATTAACGTACCCTGGGACTGAAAACAACTGACTAGCTACCTGACAAGATCTCGGGTACAAGCAGACGAAATTAACTTCCTCTGCAGGATGGCTGGGCTTATTCACAGAGACGGGGTGAGAAGCTCGGTCGTCCAGGAAGAGCTTGGAGTAGATCTGATGCTCATCCACGCTGTTCTCCTCGTTGAGAAGAGCCAGGTGAGGTGGCTCGAACAGAACGTTTTCTCCTTTTCGCCCAGTAGATGGCAGTATGAGCCAATTCATAAGAATATCCAGGACTCAATTGAGGGACTGTCTGTCAGTTTTGTTCAGGTGAAGGCCTCAGGAGATTTCCCAATAGGTCATGGGTTGACTACAAGTGTTTTAGACAGTCCAGGTTGAAGGTCATAGGTCAGATGAAGAAAGGTGCCTTGTAGTCTAAAAAAAGAGTTCACCTGAAACATTAAAAACTATACCTTAACACATAGATATACAGTAGTTCATTATAGATTTTCATTTGTAAACATTGGATTCAGAGATGGAAAACCTCACACAAAAGGGACCAGCTGCCGGTACAATAACAGTAGACAAGAAATATTGTATTTAATAACAAATAACACAAGGGCAGTTATGAACAAAGTTATGTAACATCATTTGTAACGAATTATTTTGCTTTACACATTTGTCATAGCTAGTTATGTTTTGGTAGGGAGTATTATTAATGATTATGCCATATTGTGGCATTTTTTCACAAATTTTGAACCTGTTCATAATCAAAAGCCATATCTGTAACACTAAAATCATTGGTATTGACAGAAAAACGGATTATACTTTTGTCCCCTGACCGGGTCAAAACGGCTCGTTTTATAGTTGTTTATGGAGCAAAGCGTTAGTTCAGACAGGCACGGAGTCAATCTGCTTGGCCGAGCTCTCACTCGTATGCATATGGGGCGGCCTTATCGCGCAGTCTCACGTCAGATGATCGGTCTCCCCTCCTAGCCAGATCAGCTGATCTATTTGGCGCGTTATTTAAACTGCCCCAGTCTACCTGAGTGTCTGGCTGTCATCTGCACGCTGCTCAAGAACCCACCTCCTCCCCAGCTCCTCCTTCGTGTTCTGACTTACCAATGTCAATGTTTTCATTAAGGCTTGCTCTGTTCCGGGGGTTCTTGCTGCCGCTCTCCCTCCCTCATGCTCCTCCAAGTCGGCACTTGGAAAGGCAGGGAGGAGTGCTCTCCCTGCCTCAGGCTTTCCCCGCAGGCGTGGGGAAGGGGAGGGAGGTCCCAGAACAGAGCCACACCGCCAAAGTTCAATTTGCTTTGTTAAGCTTTGTAATTCCATTGGTCATTGTTTACTGAAGGCAATGTAACTGTCATGTTATTCTAATGCAAGCAGTTGTAATTAATGTTGATGTTATGCAAATAATTGTAATTTAAAATTTTTATGCTTTTACTGAATTAATTGTAATAAATTTTTGACAAAGTGATCCTGGCTGAAGTAGTGGTTTTTCGTTTTTTGCATCCTGACAAGAAAACGGTTTTTCTGTTTTTCGTTTTGGAACAAATATCAAAATAAACGTTTTTCGTTTTTGGATCACAAAGGAATTAGGAATTATACGATGATACCCGGACCCTGGAGCTTGGTTGGGGTTGTGGGACCACTCATGGTGGGCTTCCCTTATTTTCAAAGACAAAACTTGAAAGGTACACATTCTCCGGCGGACTCTGATATGTATGAGCTCGGCTACGCGCACCGAGTCTGTGCACGCTGGAAAATGCACACGCACTAGGCGGGCAGAATGGCGACGGGATTTGATTGGTTAAAAAACAGGTGTCCCAGCATGATTATTGGTTGGGGTTTTCCCTATTTTACTCCTGCTGTAGATAGCGGATATTTTTCGCTCTGTTTTAAGAACACATTATGAGTTGATAACCATCGGGTCATAAAGACCATTTTAACCAGTATTACAAAAAGTGTATCTAAATCAAATTGCCAACCCCAGCTTTAACCAGATAAAAGTCTCATTGAGATTTGAAATCTCTTTTTCAGTTTGTGCAGTATTAGCTTAAGCAGACTGTGTTTGTCTAGTGATGTGACTTCGATGAAGATCAGAACATATTTTATGACCAATTTAAGCAGAAATCCAAGTAATCCCAGTAAGTACGAAAAGCTTACTTACTTTTTCTTGCAACTGTATACTCTCAATTCCTATCCCTTTTGGTGAAAGGTTATTTATTCATCCCATTTACAAAAGTCCAACTTTGTTACAGCCCCACCTATTGTGAGTATGTGAGTACTGACGCTTAACACTGAAATCATGCATTGGCAAACATTTTATGCCTCTAGTATTGGATTCAGAAGGCCCACTCATTGTTTATTGCAACCCAAGTCACAAGTTGTTCTTTTATAATATCAGTTCCAAATCTCTACATCTACCATTTTTTACTAGTTGGGATATACAAATCATTGGTTTAAGTCCAAATAAAGAACTTTATATAGTCATTAGTATGGGAGCCATTTGCAGCTTTTTCAAATTAAAGAGACTGTGAGGAGTTTTTAAGTAATTACAAAAAAGTCTCACTTTTAGATGTATGCCTGATCGAAATACACACTTATCGATGAGTTTTATAGCATCTAAATAGGTTATCTATAAATGCTATTCCTTAGCCTTCCGGTCAGGTCGTACAGGGCTGGACTGGCCTGGATACTCAACTTCGGGGAACCAGACAATTAAAACTAGAGCAAATTTAGATTATTTTATTATTTATATTTACACGTCTGAGAGCGCCGGGCTGTAAGTAGCGATATATAGCCGTCTACAACTACGATAATAACTTTTCCCCGCATTGCTTGTCGTCACACATCAAAAACTACCGCTACTAGAAAGTGACACATTACCTCGTCGCTTTGCATCCTGTAAGTTGTTGAAAAAGAACTTGTAAAGCAATGCAGAGTTCCGACAAAAATCCATGCTGCATTTACCACAACAAACAAACACATTTGGCTTCACGTCTCCGGGTTCTCTTAGGTTGTAGTCAGAAGTAGGAATTTTGAGCTCCGAGTGGGAAACTAAAACTGGAACGTCTCCCGAAGTCTGAATTTCCTACTGGGAACTCGGTGAAACCTCGCCACCCCGAGGTGTCAATGGAAGATGGATGCCCCCAGTGTGAACACTTATTTAGCTCCTGTAATAATCAATTTATTTGTACTTCTGACTGGGGTGTGTCGCTCTAGATCAGCTGTATACATAGTATTGTTAGATTTATATTTACAAAAATGCTGCCATAGTGATAATCACATTCTTCATACAGGGGGTGCTAACAACAGCTAACAATAGCCTGGTAGATCAGCATGTTTTTTTCAGACTTCAACTGGAACGCCGATAAGTCGGAGATGATGTCACTCCCAGTTCCGAGGTTACTGGAACGCAGCATTACGCCGGCGATAAATTCTCCTCATAGCACCTTTAATGCAGCTGTTTAGTGACTGTGTTAAGTGTCTTAAAATTCTGAGCTATCTCCTTTATGCTACTGCATAAAAATGATCAAATGGCCACTCCCACATTAAAAGTAAGTGTGAATGAGTGTAGCTGATACGGGATATCCAACAAGACCACAATCTTAACTGATTGTACATCTGAAAATGCAGCCTGTGTTATTGAAATCATCACTTTATCATTCTGATGGTCAACATGGTCTGACCAATAACAATACTAGTATGAGTTCCAGATGGCCCTTTCCTTTAACAATTGCAGTGTCAGAATATACATACACAGGTGTAGGCTGCATAGAGTACCTGAACTCAACAGTGGCAGTGAAGGACTCATGCTCTGTTATTGAGAAGACCAACAAGAAGCCCTCGCCACTACGAAAATAGTTGTCCCTTATGGCAGCATAGTCCTCCTGGCCAGCTGTGTCCAAAATATCTATTTGAACCTCCTCTCCATCCAGTACCACTTTCTTCCTGTAGCTCTCTGCCTTGGTGGGCTCATAGTCCTCGACAAACTGTGGATAAACAAGGTACTGTTAAATTGAATTATTACAGCCTAAAACAAAAAAAATTGAAGTACTTCAGTCATGTCATGCGGTCAAAATTAAGTAACATTGTTGAGCAAAAAATGAAAAGGCTAAATTTTGTGAGTTTCCAAGCTTCTTTTTTAATATATATTCAATGTGTCCACGTGACAAATAAATAATACAAGGTATTAAATAAGTAATGCTAAAAAATGTCCAATATGTCAGTTATTCATTCACAAATCTTTAGATCAATACAGAGCACATCCATTACATCCTTATTTTCATTAATATCTGATCTTAAATGATCCGTGTTTTAATTAAAGTGACATCAGATATTTTATTATTGGAGACCATAGGCCTTTGCATTCTGCATCATTTTTTGGAGCCTCAGGGCAACTTTTTCCATTTATCATTTCCACAGCTTCACTAATCCAGTCATTGTGAGATGTGGCATTTATTTGTATTTAGTTTTTCAGTCTGACCTTTCTTGTGACCATACATACAGTGGGGAACATTTTTTTCTTTCTGATGAAACATTACCCCATTTTTAGGTCTCAGAGAATACATGTTTGCAGCATCAGAGGTATATCTTGGTTGATGTGGATTAAAACTTGTTTTGTTTTGATGGACCAAACATCTCTAATTTTTTTTTTTCTTTCAAATATATTTTATTGAGCTTTAGATTATACATAACAATAGCATACATAAAATCAGTGCTCATGTTTTATATATATACATACAAGCAAACAAAGACAAAACAAAATACAACAGAAAGGGGGGAATTGTGTGAACATTAAATCCCCCTCTCCAACCCTCCCAATACCCCCATCTTTCCAAAAGGAGGTCACCTTCGGGGATAGAACAAAGCTGTGAGCTAGGTCCGCTTTAGAAGAGTTACACTTGTCACAAGTGGGTGATATATTCGGATATATACTATGTAGTTTTGCTTTAGAGAAATGAAGTCTATAAATTATTTTATATTGTATAAGGCAGTGTCTACTGTTATTTGAGCAACTGTGTATTAATTCAAGACCTCTCTGCCAGTGATCATTAGGAATTAACATACCCATTTCAGTTTCCCAGCTCAGTTTATATTTTTCAGAGGAAGGGGAGGTTTCTTTAAGCAGGATGTTATATATACGAGAAATAAATTTATTCTCCTGTGGAGCCACAGAGAGACAATCGTCTATAAACAATTTATTTTCTATCTCAAAACTTATCATGTGCTTTCAAACATAGTCTCTAATTTGAAGGTATCTGAAAAAGTTGTTGGATGGAAGATTGTATTTCCTCTGTAATTGTATAAATGAGGCAAATCTGCCATCTAGGTATAGATCCCCGACAGTTTGAATCCCCAAATCACTCCACGTAGAGAATGTTGTATCTAAACTGGATGGCTGAAAAGTAGGATTATTTGCGATAGGTAAAAGAGGGGATAACGATTTAAAACAAAAATGTAGTTTAATTTGTTTCCATACTTTCAATAAAGCATGGATAACAGGATTCTGGCTGTATATAGATTTATCAACTGCCATAGGGGCTAATAGTATAGCACCCATGGAGAAGGGTAAACAGTCCTCTTGTTCTATCTTCAGCCATGTAGGTGGGGGGTTTGGAGGATTTAACCAAAAGTACAGGGTGAAATTAGGGAGGGCTAAGCCCCCGTTAGACTTAGATTTGTGGAGCTGTTTATTATTCAATCTGTGTATTTTATAATTCCATAAAAAAGGGGCTATTATTGAATCTAGCCTTTTAAAAAAAGTTTTGTTAAAAAGATTGGGAGGTTCTGAATAACATAGAGGATTTTGGGTAAAAAAAATCCATTTTCACTGCATTAACTCTGCCAAGAAGTGAAATGAGTAAAGTTCTCCAGTGTTGTATAGTGTCTTTTAATTTATCTAACAGAGGGAGAAAGTTATGCTGATAAAGAGATGAGTAGTTCTTAGTGACTTCAATGCCAAGATAAGTAATTTTATCTGCAACTACCTTAAATGGAAAATGTGTAATAGTATTTGCAGAGGATGAACTGACTGACATCATTGTACTTTTTGTCCAGTTAATTTTGTATCCTGTGAATGTACCAAATAGGTTTATTATATCTAATAAAGCTGGAATTGTGAGATGTGGTTTTGTTATGTAAAGAAGGACATCATCTGCATATAAAGAAATTTTGTTTAATGTTTTCTTAGTATGATAGCCATGAATTTGGGGTTCTAGTCTAATGCTTTGGGCAAGCGGTTCTATTGCAAGCGCAAATATTAAAGGAGAAAGCGGGCAGCCTTGTCTAGTACCTCTGAATAGTCTAAAAGATGATGATAATGTCTGGTTAGTAAGAATCTTTGCAGTTGGTTTATTATAAAGGAGTCTGATCCATGACAGGAGTTTATCTCCAAAGTTAAACCTTCGGAGAGCCTCAAATAAATAAGACCATTCAATTTGATCAAAGGCTTTTTCTGCGTCTAGCGTAAGCACAACAAGATCATTTTCCTCTCTTTTGGTATACATGATATTTAGAAGGCACCTCAAATTATAAGTGGAGTTCCTGTTAGGGATAAACCCAGTTTGGTCTGGGTGTATCAATTTATCAATCAGAAGCTTAAGTCTATTGGCCAAAATCTTTGCGTATAGTTTTCCATCTGTGTTCAATAAAGAGATTGGGCGGTATGAGCCCACTTCCTGTGGATCCTTCCCCCTTTTTATAAATGACCGTGACCACTGCTTCAGTTAAAGTTGGCGGAAGATCACCATCTGATTGGGCCTGTTTGTACATTCTATATAAATAAGGTGAAAGTATAGTATTACATTTTTTATAAAGTTCACTAGGTAGCCCATCGGGGCCTGGAGTTTTACCGTTACTGAGAGAAGTTATTGTTTTTTGAATTTCTGGGATATTAAATTCTTCATTGAGAAGTTGATTATCAGCTTCATTAAGTTTGGGAAGATTGCATTTATTGAGAAAATGATTCATAACTGAAGGTTCAGCTGTAGCTTTCGATGTGTGCAAATCAGAATAGAACTTAAAAAAACTATCATTTATATCCTTAGGTTTTGTTAAAGGGATTCCATTATTACTATTAATTATACGTATAGTTCTATCATTTTCCATCTTTCTTAATTGTCTTGCAAGTAATTTATGTGGCTTCTCTCCGAATTCAAAGTATTTTTGTTTAGTGTATTGAAAAGCTCTGCATATTTTTGATGAAAGTAATAAGTTGTATTCATATTTCAGGTTAGCTATTTTGGTGTTTAAATTAGAAGAGGGCTTTTGGGAGTTTTCACTGTCCAAGTCCTTTATTTGTTTCTCTAGCTCTTGACTCTTCAGTCTGTCTTTTTTCCTTTTAGTGGCTTCATATGATATGACTGAACCTCTCAAAAAAGGCCTTAAAAGCCTCCCACAGTATCGATGGTCTCGTCTCTGGGGTGTCGTTATTTTCAAAATATAACTTAATCTGAGTATCCAGGAACTCACAAAATTTCCTATCACTTAATAATTGAGGATGTAGTCTCCAAGTCTTGTATGAGGTGTCCAATTCTTCAAAATACAAAGAGAAGGACAGTGGACTGTGATCTGAAATTCCCATATTATGATAGTTGGTTTTGAGTACAAAGGGTGCTAATTTTGTGTCCACAAGGAGGTAATCAATCCTACTGTACGAGTTATGCACTGGGGAGTAGAAGGAATAATCTCTGCCAGTAGGGTTTAGATTCCTCCAAATATCTACTAAGTTTGAATTACTTATATATACCTTCAGAAAATCACTTGAATAGTTTTTTTAAACTCTCCTCGAGGAGGATCTATCTAGATACGGATCTAGTGTTGTGTTGAAATCTCCACCTATGATCAGATTTGTTTGAGATATATCTGGCAATAATGCAAATACCTTCTTAAAAAATGAGGGACAATCTAAGTTAGGTGCGTACAAATTCACTAATGTAAGATCAGTGGCGGCTGGCCAATAGAGGGCGCTAGGGCCCCCCCCCCCCAGTGGAGAGTGTGATATTAAATGTATTTACTTTATTTTGAAAAAATGAATATTACCAAAACTTACTTATTCAAATGTGTGATATAAATATAAATATAACATAATATATATCCATTAATATATAAAGTAATTAATTTCATTAATGTAAAACAAAAGTAAGCCTTCTCATCTCTGCCGCCGTGTCTCAGGGGCGCTGGAAAAATTGCCCCTCAGACAGCGACGAATAGCCAATAAGGGACTGTTACCAGGGCAAGATAAGCGCATATCAGCGTGAATTTGGCCAATCAGCGTCGTTGAAAATAATCTCCGTTAAGTTAGCTTTTTTACTTTTAGATACAAATCCGAATGGCATGTTTTTTATTTTATCTAAAGGCTTAATACACACATATGAAATGGAAGAAAGTTCCTCAAATAAGGGGTAATGGGAAAGCTTAAATTAATCTCACTAAATACAAACGGTTTAAATAATCCTATAAAAAGAAAGCGAGTACTTTCAAAACTTAAGATAGAAGGAGGAGAGATCATATTTCTTCAGGAAACACATTTGAGCCAAGTCGAACATGCAAAACTTGGAAAATTAGCATCAGCACAAGTGTTCTCTTCCTCTTATACATCAGCTAGGAGAGGTGTAGTAGTCCTTATTAAAAATAGTCTTTCATTTACAAAAGAAAAATGCATCAGAGATAAGGAAGGAAGGTTTGTGTTCATCATTGGGGAACTAGAACAGCATTGCATAACTCTAATTAATGTGTATAATCCACCGGGTAAAGATACAGACCTTGTGAAAAAAATACTACTACTAATAATGACTGAGGCAAAAGGAATAATGATAATGGGGGGTGATTTTAACTTAGTGATGAATCAGAAGGTAGATACTCAAAGTACTAGGAAGCATAAATCGGTACAGGCTGCGGGACTATTGAGGAAGGCTCAAACAGAACTAGGATTAGTAGATGTCTGGCGAAACTTGCACCCTCAAGAAAAGACCTTTACTTTTTACTCTGAGGCACATAAAGTTTTTTCAAGACTAGATTATTTTTTTATGTTCAAAAATGATATCTCAGTGGTTACAAGGTGTGAAATTTTACCCATTGTTGCGACAGACCATGCCCCACTCACACTGGAATTAAACTTAAAGAGAGAGAGAGGAGAAACTTTATGGAGATTTAATAATTCCTTACTAGGAGACCAGTTTTTTAAAGAAAAAATAAAAAGCAATATAAACGGATATCTTAAGATAAACGACAATGGAGAAGTGACACCTATATTACTTTGGGAAGCCGCAAAGTCAACAATAAGAGGAGAAATAATAGCATATTCATCATGGAAAAAAAAGCAAAGACAAAGGGAAAAAATAGCACTGGAAAACAAAATAAGAATATTCCAGGAAGAACAAGTAAAAGGAACGGATACACAGATTCAGCTCAAAGCAGCTAAAAAACTGCTAGAAACAATAGAAACTCAAGAGCTGGAAAAACAAATTATGTTCTGTAGGCAAACTTATTGTGACAATAGTCCAAAAGCAATCAAGAATTTAGCAATTAAATTAAAAAAACAAAGAGAAAAAGCTACAATACTTGCAATCAAAGATGAAGATGGTATACATAAAAGGGGAAACTTGGAAATAACACAATGTTTCAGGAATTACTATGAGAAGCTGTACACTTCAGATAGTCCAGAAGCAGATAACTATAGAATTAGAGAGTACTTGGAACATTTAAACCTTCCTACTGTGACTAATAAACAAAATAATGAATTAGTAGGACCAATAACAGAAGTTGAAATATTAAATGCTATTCATAAAACCAAAACTGGAAAGAGCCCTGGCAGTGATGGATTTACCTATGAATTTTACAAGGAGTTCAAATACCTCATCTGTCCCATATTGTGTAGAGTCTTCAATGTAATCATGCAAATAGGAAATATGCCAGACACGTGGAACTCATCAATAATAAGCGTAATGTACAAGGAAGGAAAAGATCCAGTTGAATGTTCGTCATACAGACCAATATCCCTGCTTAATGCGGATCAAAAATTATTTACATCCATTATTGCTAACCGACTGTCAGATATATTGCCTAATATTATCAACATGGATCAAACAGGTTTTGTTAAAGATAGACTTTTGGGAGATAATGTGCGCCGTACACTTAATATAATTGACTATGCAATAAAAACAAATAATCAAATGCTGATATTGACATTAGATGCGGAAAAGGCTTTTGATATGGTATCATGGCCTTTCCTGTTTGAAGTTTGTAAGAAGTATGGATTTCATCAATCATTTATTAAATTGATTCAGGGCATATATAAAGAACCAAATGCAAGAGTAAGAGTAAATGGCACCCTCTCTAGAATATTTGCAATTGAAAGAGGAACAAAACAAGGAGATCCGTTATCACCACAAATATTTGCATTAACTATAGAACCATTAGCTGAATGTATTAGGAAAAATGAGAGAATAAAAGGGCTGTCAATAAAGGAGGATGAACATAAACTTGCTTTTATCGCAGATGATATTATTGTATACCTTTCAGATATATATAATTCATTACCTGTATTATTACGTGAGATTAAGAGTTATGGAGCTTTATCTGGCTATAAATTAAACTTAAATAAAACAGAAGCTATGGAGATTGGGGTGTGTTTGAAGGACGTTTTTAAAAAAGACTTTGACTTTAAATGGGATAGAAAAACAGTCCGATACCTTGGGGTAAATATACCGAGTAATCTGAATGAACTATATCAGTGCAATTACGGAAAATTGGAAAGATTGCTTAGAGAGGACTTAAATAGGTGGAAGATATTGTCACTTACTCTATTAGAGAAGATACAAGTCATTAAAATGAATATTTTGCCACGTTTTTTATTTTTATTCCAGAACTTGCCACTTTACATAGCACCCACACATTTCAAAGTATGGGAGAGTTTAATGAGGAAATTTATATGGGACGAAAAAAAGCCAAGAGTAAAACTTAAAATTCTGCAGCGGAAGAAAGAGGAGGGGGGACTATCTTTACCTACTTTAATTCATTATTATTATGCAGCTCAAGTAAAATCCATTTTAACTTGGATGAGCAAAGATGTGCTACCTAAATGGAAGCTAGTAGAGTCCAAACTGGTGAATTCTGTAAGTACACTAGTTTTTTCAAGTCATAATAAATTAAAAATCAAGCAATACAATGACTCTATAAGAGATACTTTTAGATTATGGAGAAGCTTATGTAAAGTAAACAAGATCAAATATCAACAGACTGTGTGCTTAAGAGAAATAGCAAGGGACCCAGATTTCACTCCCAACACTCATGACAACGTTTTTAAAACATGGGAGAATAAAGGACTCACAAGATTTTACCAGATGTATAATAAGGAAGGATTTGACTCTTTTGAAAATATTGCTCGACAATATGGACTGAGTAACAACCATTTTTATCGATACTTGCAAGTGAGGAACTACTTAAAAGAAAAAGTACAAATTAGAACCTTAGAAGATCTCCATCCCCTTTTGAGATACATGATAAAGACAAATCAAAGTCATGAGCTCAAAAGTGTTGTAAGACAAACAAACCAAATATTGCAGGAAATTAAATCTGATAATTTAGGAAATATTAAAGTGAAATGGGAAAAGGAGTTAGGCATAATATTGAAAGACAATGAGTGGAATCAAAGTTTCAAAGACATCTACCGATACATAAAGTCACCATATTGGCAGGAATATGCTTGGAAGATAATGGTAAGGTATTTCAGGACTCCAACTGGTTTGTCCAAGTATACACAGAATAGTGCTCATTGTTGGAGAGAATGTGGGGAAGATAATGCAGACTACCTACATATTTTTCTTACGTGTAAAAAATTACAAACATTTTGGTCAGATGTCCTAAATGAAATTGAACAAATGTTAGGTAAAGTCAGATGCACAGAAAGACACACTCTTTTAATAGGATTACGTCCCAGAAATTTAAAAAACGAACTGGATCTTTACTGGATCCTAAGATTAACAGCACTAAAACAAATCACAAGAAACTGGAAAAAGACTGAACCCCCTAACTTGAAAAAGTGGTTAGAAACAGTGCACAGCTTTTATAGAATGGAAGAAATAACCTATAAAATAAATAGAAAAGAAGGGCTGTTTAACAGAAGATGGGCCCCCTTTCATATGAAGTATAAAACTGACAAAGTAAAGGTGGAATAAAATCTGATGAAGTGAGTTTCTTATTTTTAGTGTGTAGCCTAAATATGAATTATCTATAAGCTATAGAAAGCCAATCTATTTACTTATTTATTTGTATCTATATATTTATTTATTTACTTTTATTTTTTTTTTTTTCTCCATTATCCTTTTCTCTGTATGTAGCCTATATACAATTGTCAGTTTTTTTTTTTTTTTTTTTTTTTTTTTCTCTTTGACCGCTAATTTAATTATTGTGGTACACTTTTAGTGATACATAAATAATGGAAATATACACCTTGAATGTAAACCGATATTAAGGATATACATGGAAAGTCGCTGCACTGCCTTAGTGTATAATGAACTTGGAATTGTATTATTTTTCCATTATTATGATATTATGGTATTATTATTATCAGTTGTTTTGTGTATGTTTTACTCTGTTTGGGTGGTGGTGAACAAAAAAAAAATATATATATATATATGACAAGAGAAAAACTGTGTCAATACTGTTGTGGAAATATTAAGACATGTACCAATGTAATTATGATTCCAACTGACACAATAAAGTATAAAAAAAAAAAGAAAATAATCTCCGAAGGGCGCTTTTTGAATCGCCCCTCGGGTTTATTCGGGTTTATTCGGCTCGTGTCGGCGTGCCAGTGTGATGAATTAACTGGTGACCGTCCAGGCAGATGTCAAGGGGGCGGGCCTTTGAAGGACCCTTTTGTTTACTATCCAAACGCCTCCCGTTATTACATTATACTCAAAAATTATCTCTTTACACCTATTTATTTACTTACTTAGTGGTGAAAGTGACTTCACAACATTTGCGTGACAACGAAAGATTTTGAAGACTTACAGACTTATTTGACAGCGTAAATATACCAAAGGTAATATATAGGTAACTATCTTAGATGCCTGATCAAATTTGTGATAGCCCCGAAACCCGCATTTTACCGTCACTTCGGTGTATCAACAAACAATTCGTTCATGTTCAGCGTATAACGGAGTCTGGAGGACTTGAAAACAGGTAAAGAGAAGTAGGTTTTTTATGTGGAGGAAAAGAAATGTGGACAATTAGACACATGTTGACCTTACTAATTACTGTGTATAAAGTTATTTTTAATTTACACATGCACACATGTTCCCCTTACTAATTATTGTGTATAAAGTTATTTTTAATTTACACATGCACACATGTTTACCTTACTAATTATTGTGTATAAAGTTATTTTTAATTTACACATGCACACATGTTTACCTTACTAGTTATTGTGTATAAAGTTATTTTTAATTTACACATGCACACATGTTTACCTTACTAATTATTGTGTATAAAGTTATTTTTAATTTACACATGCACACATGTTTACCTTACTCATTTCTGTATAAAGTTATTTATAAATTTACACATGCACACATGTTCCCCTTACTAATTACTGTTTATAAAGTTATTTTTAACTTTATACATGCACACATGTTCCCCTTACTCATTTCTTTCTATATAGGTTATGTAAGCTTTTCGGCAGTAGCCTATATGGTTGACCATTTATGTAATTATGTGTGTGTGTGTCTGATATGTGTGTGCATCATTCTGAAATCTGTTATTTTTATTTGGAATCAATAATAACAATTTTACGAAGCACTGGTATCCTGTAGTTTGTGTCGAATCGTAGTGGGATGGTTGTTAAAAACTTAGTGCTGCACAGTACTGCCCCACCAAGAATATTTTTCACCAGCCGCCACTGTGTAAGATGTATATTATAAAGTTCTCCTATTACTATCAGATACCTCCCTTCCTTATCAGTTATACTATTCTTATGGATAAAGGGTATGCCTCTCCTGATCAAAATAGCTGTGCCTCTAGATTTACATGGGAATGTTGAATGATACACAGCCGCAATCCATTTCGCCTTAAGTCTGAAATGAGAATTATTCTTCAAATGTGTTTCTTGTAGAAACATAATATCAGAACCTATTGATTTTAAATGTGATAAGATCTTGCCTCTTTTCACTGGTTCATTAAGTCCTCTGGTATTCCAGCTTGTGAAAGTTAGACCTCTTTTCATGTTTTTCCACTGGTCACTATTATTACTCTGTATGTGCATTTATATCAAAGGTTTGTTGTTTATTTTTTTCCCCCTGTTGTATGAATTATATCTACTGTATTTGAAGTGAGTGTGCCCTTCTGCCTTAACCAACCAGTTTCTTCATTATTTCCCATCGAATAAGCCCCATGAACATGGGGAAGAAGGAGATAATAAAAAGATAAGAATAAAAAAAACCTAAATGAAAAGAAGATGTCTCTAGCCATTACCAAACTGTATGACACAAGTTAGTTGTGGGAAAAAATTAAAGAAAAACTTAAGTAATTTCCCTTGTTTAGAGCTATTAACCTTTGAAAACCTTTGGGTTTCTATCTCTAGCTCGACAAATACAAACATTATAAACACTCATTAGTCTTTTGTGAACATAGTATAGTCCAAGTCAAGTAAACACACATTATAAAACTATTTGAACTGCTGTCTTTTAAAAAATGACATGCATAACTGTTGATAAACCTTAGGGAACCTGTCATAATAAGGGAGAAAAAAAAGGAATCCACTCATCTCAACTCAAAACGACAGGTGAGTGTGTTGCATCCCAGTGTAAATTTGCCAATACCAGTTATGGCTCAAAAACAAAGTTAGGTAGCAATAGAATGCTATTTGCCCGTACTCAAATTATAATGTATCAAGAGGTGATAACTGCATATGAAAAGATATTCTTGCCATGACCGTATATAATCTTTTTACGTTTGAATGAATTAACAGGATTAGCATTGCTAACATGTAAACAATGCTAGTGGCAAGCTTTAGTCGGCTAAGTGCTAACTAGCCATTGAGTACTTCATAGTCATTCACTGCATTGTCTTTGTACTGCATTATAGTCTAACTCACGGTGATCTCTGTGAGTCAGCTGAGGAGAGTTGTTCGGCGTAATCCTGGGCTTTTTTGGGGTCGGTAAATGAGGTTTGCACCCCGTTGACTGTCACCAAAAGCCTTGCTGGGTATAGTAGGCCGTATCTGACCCCAGGTTTTCCTCGGAGTAGCTCCCGGGTCCGGTTGAAGAGTGCTCTCCACTTTGCGACGAGAGGTGGATAGTCGGGGAAGATTTGTATTTTTTTACCTTGGTATTCCATGTCTTTCGTGGTTGCTGCCTTACGCAGGACTTCTTCAAGAATATGGTAGTAATGTAGTCGTAGGATGATGGGCCTGGGCGGAAGGTATGGGTCGGGTCGTTGTCTGAGGGTCCGGTGGGCTCGGTCGATTAGCGGCTTGTTGTCTAGGGAAAGCACCTCCTGTAACAGCCGGGCAGCGAAATCTCTGGGATTAGTCCCTTCCTTTCCTTCGGGGATTCCTATGATCCTTAAATTGTGACGTCTCGAACGGCCCTCCAGGTCATCACATTTCTCCGTCAGTTTTCCCACCTCGGTGTTAAGGTGTGTTACCTGTTTCTGTAATGTAGTTACAATGTCTGCTCGGTTGCCTCGGGTTTCTTAATTTTAGGTTTCACCATGATGTGTTCTTCTTCGTGGCGAGCAGAAGATTAGTTTGCAACTGTAGTCATAATGTGCGATGTGACTTGACGAGGAATAGTATCATGTATATCAGATTAAAGGCATAATTTGTCGGAGCTATTGGGATACGCGTGCTACACCTTCATTGCTCCACAGCGCCCCTCAAACATCTCTAATTTTAATGCAATTCAAAGGCAAGTGCGTAAATGTGCCCTCAGCAGGTCCACATTTAATGCAAAAACCATTATCCTCCATCCCCCTTTAAAGAGGACATATCATGCTTGTTTCTCCTTTTCACTATGCCAGACTAGGATGCCTGTAAAGCATTTCTGCCCTCAGTACAAGTCATTTAGTTCCTTCATTGTCCCACAATAGCGTTCTCAATATCCTCATTTTAGGCCATTATCAAGCTCTCGTTGAAACGCTCGGATCTGAGGATGACCTAAAGTTACCTCGCAACGTCACAGCCCTTTGTGCTCTGATTGGACAATTCTGTCGGGGGTTGAGCCAGCCTGTCCTTCTTCTTCTACTGTATTTTCCGGCAGGCTCAATGCAGCCGCAATGCGACCGGGTATTGAGTCCCCCTACAGGCCAGAGCTGGTAATGAGTAAATGTGAGCTAGGGATCTATATACCCCTGCTGGTGGATGTGTTCCTCGGTGACGGTTTTGTGGCTAACGGACATCACAGAGGAGGAAGTGTTTTATCAGATTACTCCAATAAAAAGAAAGGTACCTCGTGATGTCACGACGTTTGAAATCTCGCGGACATCTCGCAATGACCTATTTTCAGAGGCATCAAATCTCGTTCTAGGATGTCAGAAAAAATACAATATCTCATTTTTTGAAAATTAAGGGGGTGTAAGGTCTTGTTTTCAAATTTATTATATGTAAGTATTAAATCATGCATCAGCATGATATGTCACCTTTAAATAAATGTGTCTGGGGTTTAGTAAAGCCTTTTGAGTGTTTTAAAATGCATTCATTTTGTTTTTGTAAATCAACATGGTCTTCTGGCATTTATCTAGATTTCAAACCATGAAAATTTGTCCTCGGGAACATCTTAGCCTATGCTCCATTTCTCTGTAAAAGCTTCACATTGATTGTTTTTTTTTTCTATTAAAGAGGGATTAACAGTTTAATAGCATCCCTTTGAACAAACAGACCTGATCAAAATCTTAAGACCAGTTGAAAAATTGCTATAATATGCATTTTGCACATTTGGACCTTAATGAGGTTTTAAATAGAGCTACAATATGCAAAAGCAAGAAGGGGAAGTGTGAATAAAAAACATGTGGAACTAGTAATTAAAAAAAAAAAAAAGAACTGAAATAGGCTGTTTATCACCTGATCAAAAGTTTAAGACCACAGGCTACTAAAGCCAAAATCTGCTCAAAATTTTCATTTTCTGTCAGGCATTCATACGGTCATGCCCTCCTGATGGCTAAAGCTATGAAGCTTTCTCTTCTTGAACGTCGTCGGATCGTCGAGCTGTATAAGCAAGGCCTTTCACAGCGTGCCATTGCTGCTGAGGTTGGACACAGCAAGGCAGTCATTCTACATTTTTTGAAAGATCCTGAGCATTATGGAACAAAAAAGTAAAGTGGTAGACCCAAAAAAATTACACCTGCGTTGAGCCAGATGATCCGATTGGTTGTCCGTCAAGACACAAGTCAATCCTCACAAGAGACCCTTACTGGTGCCAGCTGCAGCGCAATAACCATCAGACGGCATCTGCGGGAAAAGGGTTTCAAAAACAAAAAACAAATTCAAAGACCTTGTCTCCTTCAACGCCACAAAACTGCCCAGTTAGACCTTGCCAGAGGGCATCAAACATGGGACAAGGAAAGGTGCAAAAAAGTTTTATTCTCTGATGAGAAAAAATGTAACCTTGATGATCCAGATGGCTTCAACATTACTGGCATGACAAGGAGATCCCACCTGAGATGTTTTCTACCCGGCACAGTGGAGGGGGGTCCATCATAATCTGGGATGCTTTTTCATTCAGTGGAACACTGGAGCTTCAGGTGGTGCAGGGTCGTCAAACAGCGGCTGGCTACATGCAGATGTTGCAGCGGGCATCCCTCATGACTGAGGACCCTCGTCTGTGTGGTAACAGCTGGGTTTTCAAACAGGACAACGCTGCAGTTCACAATGGTCGCTTGACCAAGGACTTCTTCAGGGAGAATAACATCACTCTTTTGAACCATCCCGCATGTTCCCCTGATTTAAATCCCATAGAGAACATTTGGGGATGGATGGAGGGAAGTTTATAAAAATGGCCACCAGTTCCAGACAGTTGATGCCCTTCGTGAAGCCATCTTCACCACTTGGAGCAATGTTCCCAAAAGCTTCCTGGAAACACTTGCATCAAGCATGCCCAAACGAATTTCTGAAGTGATTAAAAAGAACAGTGGAGCTACTCATTACTGAGTCCTACTGAGAAAATATTTCTGTTAGGAAATGTAGTTTAGATACTGACTTTCAGGGATTCTGTAATCAAGTCAAAGAATTTAAAACAGTTGATTGAAAGTATGTCACCAAGTGTATCGACTCCTTTGTCTTTCCTTCTGGTCCAGATTTTGTGATTACTGTAATGTTTGAATTATGCCATAGTGGTTGGTTAATCCAGGTAGTTGTGTTGATTCCAAGTAGCTTTGTACATGAGGTAAGGACATAAAATGATGCTTCCGTTGGACTTTGAATGAGGCTTTTTTGGCAGTGATTCCATGAAGTATATATATTTCTGTGGTTGTATTTAAGTGTTATAACATACTTTCTTCCATTCTTTCCTGTAGGGATGCACTGAAACGAAAATTTGTGTCCGAAGCCGAATACAATATAAACGCTTGGCCGAATACCGAATATCCAATGCGGAGGCAAAGTAGTTCACTATATTTTTTAATAGTGCATTAATAGCCTAGATTACATTTTAAGACATGTTTTTAAAAGAAAGTAATTGTTTATTGAATATTATGACATTTGTTAATATTCCAGTAGCCTTTGCTTTTCAAAAAAAGCCCAACAAAGTGCACTGAAGTGGATATAAACCAATAAACCAATAATGCCAACAAATAAATAATTGTCCTTTTGACACAAGTCTGCTTTAAGGCTGTCACTTTATATTCGAGTGTAGCAGCACATCAGGGCGCCTTGAGCAATGGACGGTCCATCCAACAGAGAGCGCTGTGAGCGCAGTTTGACCGCTGCTCTCTTGACCTCAATAAAACAAAGAGTTTCCACTCCGAGCGGACATTAACAGCTCCGAATCATCTGAGGAGAGCTGTGTGGAAGTGGTTTTGTCATTTGGTCACACGGTACTATTCAGCCTTGCTATTAACTCACTCCACTGAAGGCCTAATAAGGCTTTTTTTGCAATATTCGGTCTAATATATTCGGCCACCGAATACTCGGTGCATCCTTACTTTCCTGCCTTAATCTCCTGAAGGATTAAGTAATTCACTAACTTGCTGACAAGGACAGATTGTGGTGATCAAAAATCAGGAGGTTGTAAACGGCAATTTCTTAAAAGAGTAACATCCTTGAGTATAAGCACCTTGCCTTTTTCTATGTTATACAAATGATGAAATTGCGTTATGAAAATGTTCAAACCAGGGTCTTTGTACCATGACAGGTAGCATTTCCATCATTTTTAATGGATGAATATCCATTAATATAATAATAATAAAATATCCATCTTGACAATACTGAAGTGACCCTACAGTGATATGAAAAAATATGACCACTCATCTATGTTGATTTTTCCTTTTTATTAAGTACTTTGGTATACTGATTCCTCTCTTTGGTAGCAGTTCTGGGTAATTTTCAACATTAAATCTGATATCCCTGTTGATTTCCATTGGATTTTTGTATTTTGTACACAAGTGATATGGCAATATTTGTTAAGAGGTAAATTTGTTAAGAGGTAATAACTCACATCTCACATAACTCACATAACTTTCATCTTACATTTTGCTTAGCTCCACAATGTAAGATGAAAGAATCTAAAATTGTTATCATTGGTGTCCAAGCTTCTGAATGAATGCCAATGTAGATTACAAAAGCATAGACAAGGTTAGGACTTTGAGAGACATGAAGAGTATGTTTTTAACCAAAAGATGTTATGGCCGATAGGTTGTGCCAAAACTTATACCTCTTGCCAACATCTTGTGATTTTGAAACAACAGATGTTTTATGCTGTTCATATGGATGTGTTAACTCACCTCATCATACATGAACTGCAGTGTGAGGGCTGACTTCCCCACGCCTCCACTTCCAACCATTATCACCTTATGTAGTGCCAGAGAGCTCTGGTTTTTAGTTTTACTGGTAGCCATCAATGGATTTTTACTTACACACACACTCAAACTTTTCTGCACTCAGACACTCCACAACACAACCTGTAAAAGACAAAGAATAGACAACTACTAGTAACAACATTAAAAAACCTTTTTGTTAAAAGAACAAAAGTATGTGAACAAGTGGATGGACAGATGGCATGTGTTATTTAGCAGCTTTCCACTATGACAGTAACTTTGTGTGCCAAGATGGTGGGCTCTGTTCCAACAAATCCTGAATCCTGAACCCCACCCTTTTCATTTAAGTGCCAAACTGCCTTCTCGTGAATCCAAGATTTTTTGAAGTACACCATCAAAATGTCATTGCAACAGATTAGTAATGAACCTATCTTTCTCCTCTGTGAGAGTGCACTTAGAGATGCATTAAAAAAGGGCATGAAGTGCTAACCTCGATAAAAAGGAAGACATCATTGGCCATCCATCTGTACCATATGGACCTTGCCTTAAGAGTGTTAAAGTTCAAAGTTAATTGCTTTAACTTGACTTATATTTCTTCTGTTGACACAAAATACATCAATAGCAATTTGACAGCAGAGTTAAAACAAGTCTTGTCTTCACTTGCAAATCCTGGACAGGAAGTTATTGTATGTCAGCAGCACATTACAAGACGAAAGGGGACAAGTCATACATCTGCCATTAGCTGCTATGTATTAGAACAACACACAAAAACTGCCAATTTAGTTGTGTCTTTGACAAGGGAAGTTGTCTGAACCAAATTATAAACTCTGAAAATGTTAAGAAAACACTTTTCATTACTGTATATCTAGTTGTAAACTACACAACATACAATATTTACATTGTAATTTATATGTTACACTTTTTTAACTCAATATCCATGAGTGGGCTGAAGATACATTGTTTCACTTTTATAATTTTGATTTGGACATGCAGGCGTGTCTTCACGTTCAGCCATGTCATCCTGCAAACTAATTGTACACTGTCTTGTACAATTGTATGTGTATTGTTGGGTCAACCTCTGCTCCAATTGTTCAACCGCTGGAAGCAAACAGTTATAGGTATTACTACCACCTGGTTATGATGGTGGATAACACTTGTACTCCTCTTCTCTGCCTCTCCAACCTATTCATTTTCGGCAAGTACTGACCCGGGATGCCCAAACAGTTGGGATGTACTGGTTGTATAAATCAGGGAAAAAAAAATGTTTGAATTAATAATTTTTCTGACCTTTACCACCTATGCCTGTTTCTTTTTTATCATCACTTATTTGAGGAATAAGTAACAGCCAAGATAGGCTATTAACAGATTTTGAACCAATTTACATCTGTTTCAACCCTACCACACAGATGACTTGGGATGAGGTCAAGTACCATCACAGGCCTAATTGCAATAATTGATGGATTGCCTAGATAATTTTTAAGATAACTTGATTTATAAATAGAAGAGCAAGTAGCGTTAGGAAAGGATGCCTCCGCTGTGTGTAAAGTTGTAATGCAGTCACAATAGAGTGCCAAGTTCTTTTTAGGTACCTTATTCTCATAAAATGTCCCCCAAATTGCCCTATCAAAGAGTTAGGGACATAAGTCAGTTCAGGCTAACTTATTTTTACCCGTAGGCAGATCAGGATTGCTGTCAGACAGATAGAGATATCCATAATACTACATATTACAAAACACATGTAACACAATGTAAGTGGAGGGACACAATTTAAAATATGTAAATCCCAAATTAAAAACACTAAAAAAGATTATCCTGATTAAAATGACAAAATCAAATAAATATTAAATAAAGATGTGTGTATGTGCACATATTTCTACAGCTCACTGAGCTCAATGTTTTTGTACCATTTTATTTTGTACATAAGGAATGAAAACCTGTACCCAGAGGGAAATAGCTAAAAGTTCCTGCTCAGAAAGTAGGAGTCATCATTTAAAATAAATACCTGCTCTAGCTGCCTACAGGATTAGGTTGTGCCTCAACAATCAGATGGCTAGATCTTACGATCTGATGCATGGGATTGTACCCGACCTAACTATGACACCAAAGAAAAAGACAAGATGGATTCAAACAAATTTTATTAAACGTGGTGAGTTAAGCTAGATCAATAAGAAAGTATGACAGCTGAATGAGGTACAATGTTGTAGTCTGTCACGATTGATGATGATCACTTTTGGACCTTACAAAAGAGAACTAATACAATGACTGAGCTACACATAACTACAGAGGGAAAAGCTTGGCACAACTTTGTGATTTTTTTGATAAAACAAGCCAAGAAAGTGCTGGGATGACCTACATTTGATGCTTTCAAAAACCCATCCCTCTTTAACTAATTATGGCTTACGACAAATATTAGCAAGTTCTCTGATTCACTAGCTCAATATTTGTATTACACATTCATGCAGTGGCAAAAAGATTTCCCCTCATATACAGTTTCTCCATGAACTGCTACAGAGCATGTGATGCTCCAATGTTTTCTTCCCTTGTCTTAAAGCTGAGTACACTGTGATTTGCTTATGCATACTGAATATGCCAGTTACTGCATGGGATGTGGGATCATGCTTCATAGCTCATCTCTCTGTGACCAGAAGTGAAGCCTGACCTGTGCTTTCCTGTCTTCATTATCAGTAACTTGGCCAGTGAAAGTTCCAATAGGAAGGATATAAACAAGCACAGCCAGCGTGTACATATGCTCAACATTTATTTTTTCAAATTAGCTTAGGTCACATCCCTGTTGGGTATGCAACACATAAGGGGCTCTTCTAAAACACAGTACTTGTTTTTTTTTTAAGATTCTTTAAGTCCTAGATTCCCAACCTGGGGTCCAGTGAGCCCAGGGGGGGCGCAAGGCCCTGACCTTTTTGAGGGTGACAAACTGAGATTTGCTTATAAACATAAAACTAATGATGAAAACACTAATGGCATCACAATAAAAAAAATCTCTGCATGGAAAACTGCGCAAATAAAAAAGTTTCACTTTGAAAACCCTCAGGCTATATGGTCAGGCACACCTCGGCACACCTCTTACTCAGGACCTGTCAGCCTACGTGACCCCTGCTGTCCAGCACTCATCACCCACTCCTATTTATTACTGCCAGAACTGCATAATGTAATGCACAAACATGTCTGAGAAACGCAAAGGAATGGAGGAACCGGCTGTGCCAAAGAAGAAAGTAAGGCTTTATCTTGAGAGTTACCTGAACTATGGTTTTATTGAGGGACAGGATGGGTCTCGGCCAGAGTGTGTCATTTGCGGCGAGATGCTAGTCAACGACAGCATGAAGCCCAGTAAAATGAAACAACACCAGGAAACAAAACACCAGGAAACAACTGGTAAAGCCTGGATTTTTTTTGAGAGAAAGAAGCAGCTAGCACTTGCAAAAAGGTCTCAAGACATCGGAAAAGTATTCCTAAGAGCAGGCAGTGATTTGCACAGAGCAATGGAAGCTTTATTTGAGTGCACGCTATTAATTGCGAAGGCCAAAAAGCCGCACATTATCAGACAGCAGCTTATCAAACCCGCTTGTGTGAAAACTGTGGAGAGACTGTGCGGCACTCAGGTAGCTGATAAAGTGAAAACGGTCCCTCTCTCTGACAACACTGTCAAAGACAGAATTGATAAGATGTCTCATGACTGCCAAAACCAACTGCACAATATGCTTAGAAACGTCCCCTTTGCAGTTCAGCTGGATGAAACAACCACGGTGTCAGACGAGGTACTCATCGTTTATGTGCAATATATTCACACAGATGAGTTAAAACAAGACATTCTTATGTCCACCAATCTCTCCACCACAACAACAGGCCAAGATATTTTTACAGCACTAGACTCCTACCTTTCATCCCACAATCTGCCATATGAGAACCTCATTGCATGCTGCAACGACGGGGCTGCGGCAATGATGGGGAAAAACAAGGGATTCAACAGCCGACTGAAGGAAAAGGCGCCACAGTGCGTAATCTTTCATTGCATGCTGCATCGCCAAGCATTAGCCAGCAAAAAACTTTCCGCTGACCACCTAAATAACACACTAGCAGTTGTCATTAAAGTTGTAAACTTTATAAAGGCTCGCCCCACTAACAAGAGACTTTTTGCCCAGCTGTGTGAGGATGAAGCGCATCAGACGCTGTTATTGCACACAGAGGTGCGCTGGCTGTCCCGTGGAAAAGTGCTTTTGCGTTTCATAGAACTGCAAGAAAAAATAAAGGAGTTTTTGCAAGATCACAACCCACAGCTGTGCGAGCAACTTACTGATGCGTTTTGGATTAAAACAGCATACCATTCACTCTGACACATTCACTCTGCACAACGAGACGAACAAGCGTATGTAGGGTCCAGAATCGAACATTGTGCATTGTAAAGATGGGAAGATTGGGGACCACTGCTTTAAGTGACATTTTTTGCTTTTATTGGTAGGAGAGAGGGGCAGTGGGTAGGCCTGAGAAAGGGAAAGAGAGAGTTGGGGAAGACAATCTGCAAACCTGGGCTGACAGAAGCGTGAGTATGGGTTGTGACTGTTTATTGAGATATGAACATTCAAGATATCAAAAAAAACAATATAAACAATAGAAATTTCTGATAGATTAAACTGCACTTTCCACATTCTTTTGTATTATGTTTTTATTTTTCAGAAAAATGCTTGGTTTACATCGAACCCATTGTTGTATAATTAGTTAAATTAAGATTTGCCTTATTAAAGAAGGCTGGTGCCCCAATGAGGCAGACAATACAGTGAATTATTAATTTACCGTCATTAACGATGTTACGATTTAATCTTTCAGATTTAATGCTGCCAAATTTTAAATTGCTACAAATGTATAATTTAAATGGAGTAGACCAGGGGTTGGCAACCTTTTCAATCAAAAGAGCCATTTTGCCCATCACTCCCACCAAAAAAATCTGTCTGAAACCACAAAACACATTTGAACCTAAAAATGAAAACAGCAGCACCTGCTGACTCTACATTATAATGACATTAGATCTATAAGCAAACTGCTTTACCACCTGACATGACTGCTCTTTAATGGACCACGTACTTTTGTTGCTTTAACTTGACATTAGTGTTATACCATATTATTTTGAAGTAATTCATTTAGAACTAAAATGACAACAATGGTGTGTTTACTTTGATTTTCAGGTTTGTCAACAAAAATAACCATCTATTAATATTAGCCCTGTTAACACTGTTATTTTCATTTTTTATTTTGTTATTGTTGTTCCTCCATTTTTTTTCTACAGGATCAGGTTTTACTTGCAGTGGAGAAATCATAAATATTTATTTGACATCATCAGGTGAGATGGGGGTCAGAAGGTCTTCCCCTCACATTTTAAATTTAAATAATTTCTTTCCTGCATTCTGATCTTTATTATGCACAATTTTATCAATCATGAAGTAATCTTGTAATTCTTGAGGTGCTTTTTGACATCTCATCAGTGTTTTAGAAGCTTATCCCACATAATTACTCAATGTTTAATTTCATGTCAATTTTGATGTGTCATTAAAAAATTGTCATATATACATATATATATATATATATATATATATATATATATATATATATATATATATATATATATATATATATATATATATATATATATATATATATATATATATAACACAGTTACTCACACACCTGAGTCTGTAGTTAGTGAATGAGAGATCATGTGAGGGGGAGAGACTGACTGCAATCATAACGCAGAAATGGTAATAAAAAACATCCACCTGATATCTTTGTGTAAAAATCCATCGCTTCAACAACGCCGTCATAGTCGTGCTGAATTATTGTCTCCCCGTGTCTCTCGTCTTTTCCAAAATTTTATCGCCGACATGCCTCTGTTTAAGAAGTTTAAATCCCTTCACAGCAGCAGTTAAAAGTCTGAGAGTTCATCAAAACATCTTCATCAGAACTTAAAATGAACATCAAGTGAACTCACAGCTAAAGATGCTGCAGCGTCCTGATCTCTCTCCGACCTGCTGCAGGTCACGCAGAGGTCATGGGAGGTGCACACATGACGCAAAGTTCACGATGTAAAAACTAAGAAATTGTCATTAAAAGAAAAAAGGCAGATGGTGCTAAAACATGCAAAAATAACATCAATTAGAGTTTAATGCAAGTCAAAGAAGACGTTTTTTGCTCTTCTGACCTCTGAGTCAAGAGAGCCACTGGCGAGGGGCAAAAGAGCCGCAGGTTGCCTACCCCTGGATTAGACTATGGCTTTGTGCTAAAGAAAAAAGCTAGTCTGCTTTATTTCATCTTGCAACACATTAAAGGTGCAGTAGGCAGGATTTTGAAACCCAGAACAGCCCCTCCCACCCTGTTTCCTCTAAGATCATGCCCTCAGGCGAGTTCAGCCCCTTCCACAAAAACTTGCACGTGAGCACTACATCATGCTCGACGGTATCAAAACACTCCTGTGCAGTCTACTGTCAAAGGCCTCTCAACGACGAGCAAGACAACAGCAGCGACGGTGTCTGATTCTGAGGCAAGTTTTCAAAGCAATATTGTAACTACAACATGTGCTCGTGTTTAGCTTTTACGTATCACTGTTTTTAACGATACTTGATAGAACTAAGCTGAATTAACTTATACCAGCAAGACAAACTATAATTTACTTGGATAACGTTAGCAGCTAGCCTGCTAGTGAACTGATAAATAAACCAAGTTTATTCTTTCATTTTTAGTTTGTGACAAAAGAAAGCTCTGGGGAAGACTACACGCCAGGTACATCCACTTCCCGAAGGGCGAGGTGAGGCAGAGTGGGACAAACTACAGGCAGACAATCAGAACAAAGGCCGTGGAGATGCGGTGTTGGCAAAGGAGGTGGCCACGGAGCCGGGGTGTTGGCCAAGGAGGCGGCCGCGGACGTGGAAGAGACCGAGACCATGGCAGAGGAGCTGTCGCAGGGTGCATCTATATACCCGAGGAGCACTGAGGGGGCGAGGTTAGTCCTTTGTGATGTAAAGGTTTTTATTTCTTAGTAACAGGCATCTTTGTTGGAGTGAAACTATGTTTAGTTTGCCAAATTTTAAGTGATCTTATTTATATTCCATCACACTCCATTGAGTGTGGTGCATTTTTAAAATCTGCTGTATATCGTATTTGTTGATACACACCTGAAGTATATATTTTCACAGTCCTGCCTTTCCTTTGCAGTTACATTTACTTTATACTTTTTTAAATACTTAGAATTATTTGCCATTATTCATTTTTGTGAAACTACACTGATTTGATTGTTCACTTGAAATTTAGAAATCAATAAATACATTGCACTGTCTTTCTCCTTGTATTTATTTCTATTTATACATTATGCTGATTTTCAGTCTAAAATTTAATATTGTCTTTACTATCCTGTAAGTTTACATCCTTGCACAGTTGATGTTTTTGAGTGCAACAACTTGTCTGCTTCACTTGGGAGTGAATGTAATATTAAACCATAGCACTTTGTTGAAGATGCTCTTTAGACAACTCAGTAGATTCAATTAGATAGAATAGAATAGACACACTTTATTAATCCCTTGCGGGAAATTCAATTCTTTACACTCTGTTGTTGAACATGCTTTTACATACATAGGTTTGAAGTATACATGCACATGCACAAACAAGTCCTATGATCACGCACTAATGGAGAGATGTCAGAGTGACGGCTTGCTGCCTCCTGAAGAAGCGCTCCCGAGCAGTTTTGGGGTTCAGTGCCTTGCTCAAGGGCACTTCGGCAGTGCTCAGGAAGTCCGATGGCATCTCTCCAGCTACCAAACCAACTTCCAAGCATGGTTTGGTCAGGTTTCGAACCAGCCCCTCTTCGGTCCCCAGACCAATTCCTTATGAAGTGAGCTAATGCCGCCCCAACTTCACACAGACATCATCGTGCAGCCCAATTACAAATACTGCTTTTATTTTTAAAAAGACCCAAGTATGGTATGCCTATGTTTTTTTTCAACATTGAAATTCTTTTGAAACTTCTTCTATGATTGTTAATATACAAATTTGTGTTTGCAATTATTATATACATTAGATCTTAAATTTTTTCTAACCTAAGAGAAACTTAGGCTCTAGATTTGCTTCAGTCGTTTAAGTTTGCTGAACTGGGGTCTTGCTAATTTAACTTTTTGTAAAGTTATGATTGAAATTTAATTCCTGAAGTCATATTGGATGAACCTGAAACAGATTTTAACAAATCCAAGCATTTACATCAAACATCACTGTCTTATTACCTCCGCCAAGGAGGTTATGTTTTCGGGAGAGTTTGTTTGTCTGTCCGTCTGTCTGTGAACAAAATAACTCAAAAAGTAATGGCTGGATTTGATGAAATTTTCAGGAAATGTTCCGCATGGGAAAAGGAAGAACTGATTCGATGTTGGTGTTGATCCAGATCAGCGTCTGGTCGCCATGACGAAAAATGTTATTTTGGTGAATAACTACTGAACTACAATAGATATCATTATGAAACCAATTGCTAATGGTATGTTTTCATGGTAAAGGAATCTAAATATCTGGATGAAATAAAGGTAGGACTAATATTTAAGGTGAAAATCACAATATGGGTGAGGACCGTGGCGGATGTCTGCGCTCTCCGAGTGCTTTTCTACTTTTATACAAGATAAAGTCCAAAAAGTACAGAGCTTCATTATAGAAAATTTGGTAAAAAAAATATTTTATTTAAAAAATCGTTGTCAATTTTGTAAATTTCTTTTTACACACAAGGGGCAGGTCCATCACACCACAAAGTGGAACATTTTTACTGCTTCTACTGATCTTGTCCTGTTGAGAGAAAGACGTAGTTATTGTATGGTATAAATGTTGATATAGTACAAACATAGAAAGGTATAATAAAAAAATGCTCAAACCTATTCATCCCCTGACTTTCGTCCTGAGCAGATCCTGGGTTGTAGGAGAAGGGACGCTCACACACATGCATACACTCCTCCTCCTCCTGCTGCTCTTCCTCACCAGAAGACACATGTACTGGCTCCTCATCTGGACACCAAGACTAATCTCTGCTGCCTTCTTCCCAAGTCTTATCTACTCAGCTAATACTATCTGTCAAAGTAGATACAAAAGTTAGAAACACAAATCATAGACGGCTACACTTGTGTTGGAAGACAAAGGTACACAACACTTTCATTGAGTTTTTGATGTCATTCAACTCTTCTTCTGATATTTCCTCAACTTCACTTGAACACAAACTCTAAATGAGAGAGAAGAATTTTTACGAAAATATCTATAGAGGACAGTGGGGAAAGATTAGCCATTTTTTACTTCTGTTGTCACTGAGGCAAGGAGAAATACAAAGAGATACAACAAAAACATAAACTATTATTTAGGAAAATTTGAAAGTCTGTGGGTAAATTGACCACGTGACTTCATAACTTTAAATCTGAGAATTAATTAAAGAAAATATATTGCTGTCTAAAGAGTCATTTCACAAGAGATTGTCACTTCACAAATAGTTGCATTCTTGTAATAGTTACATTTATTTCCTTAAACTTAACTTTAAAAACCGAGAACAAAAACAGTAATTTTTAAATTTGGCAGAAATAGAAGTATTATTCCTTCAGGAAAAGTTTCTTGCATGTATGCTTTAATGTTTTTACAAGTTCAGACTTGCTAAAACAAGCAAGTTCAAACATCCCCCTTCATATACCTCTGCAAGGTTGACCAGTCAATATTTAACTCCTATATTGTTTTCTCCATCTCAGCAGGGGGTGTTGAGCCCCAGTTGGTTTTCCTCTTGTTTACCCTCGACATGATTTTCTATAATGTTTAACAATTGATCAGACATATCGGTTGATTCATTTCATTTTCATTCTTTATTTCATTCATTTCAGAAAATAAAATTGAATACAAATAAAAATAAAATTCTCCAACGTTTGAATGAAAAGGAGCAAAAAGAAGAAAAATCTAATATAGTCTGCCCCTCTCTCACAAAATATTAACTAAACAATACAAATGAACAAGGGCTGCAGGCCAACATGCCTTTTTACATTCACTTTTCTTATTTTCAAAAACAACCAACAAAAAAAAACAAACAAGCAAAAAGATCACATATCAGTGTTGTGTGTAACGCAGGGGCGTATCTAGTCATTTGGGGGCCCTAGGCAAATCCAGTCATTTGGGCCCTTGACATCCTTGTACTGCGCTGACAAAAGTTTTATTCTCACCTCAACACTTCTTTCGCGTGGCAGTAGCAGCAGGTTCAGCCTGAAGTTGATGAAGTTGTATGTCGCGTTTCTAAAATAAAACCAGACACCACAAAAGAAAACAAGGTCAATTATGAGAACAAAAACTTTACCAGTATAATTTCATCAAATTTACCTTTTGTCTTTCTGTCCTCCTCCCTAATTTCTCTGTGATGGTTTTGTTTCCTTTTTCCTTCTCTGTCTCCCTTCATTCTCTCTGATGTTTTTGTCTCCTTTTTCCTTCTCCGTCTCCCTTCTTTCTCTCTGATGTTTTTGTCTCCTTTTTCCTTCTCTGTCTCCCTTCTTTCTCTGTGATATTTTTGTCTCCTTATTCCTTCTCTGTCTCCCTTCTTTCTCTGTGATGTTTTTGTCTCCTTATTCCCTCTGTCTCCCTTCTTTCTCTGTGATGTTTTTGTCTCCTTTTTCCTTCTTTGTCTCCCTTCTTTCTCTGTGATGGTCCATTCAATACTCACATCTTCATGAAAAGAATCCTTGCTTCACTCGCCACATCTCCTCCTCGGCTGACACTGAAAGCAGAGCTACTGACAGCAGCGTCTAGCTCCAGCTGTTGCTGAGAATCCCCACTCGGTGTCACCGTGAAAAAGGTTGATACCTTTGGTAGTTTTGATAAAAACTGTTTGTTTTCTTCTCGCCTTCTCCTCTTCTCCGCTCCACTGGGATAACTCCGCTTCATTTTTCTCACTGCTCACCCGCTCTCTCAGAACCGCGCTAAGAGATTGTTTTGCTGCCGTCTTCCTGAATCAAGCCTGCGCGTGCGCAGTAACATTTCTACAGTCCATTACGCGAGAAAGGAGGGGGGGGGTAACGATCATGATAGTGATAGATCAACCATTTTTATTTATTTTTGAGAGTGCAAATTAAGACTAAAACAATAGTAATTACTTCAAATAAAAAACATCTTTATTAATCAGCTTTCTTGAGACGTTTGGGGGCCCCTGGAAATCTTGGGGCCCCAGGCAATTGCCTGTGTTCGCCTAATGGTAAGTCCGCCCATGGTGTAACGTGTTAGAAAGTAATGCGTTACAGTAACGAAACTACTTTTTCGGGTAAAAAGTGAAGTAACATGCTACTGTTGAAAATTTGGTAACGAAACGTAGTTCCTTTTTTAATGCAGGGCCACGTTACATTTCCCTCGGACAGATCTGACACTGAAGCAGCCTTCTCAGCTGCTCGCACAGACACGAGCAGCGTTGCCAAGTCCGCTCGTTATAAGCGCCTAAAGGCTGAAAATCTCATGAGTCACGGCCGCAGGTTGTGGTTTTTTGGGCTTGTTTTTAGCATGGATGTATTATAAGAACTGGATAGCGTGGCTCCGTCTTCTACCATGTCACGGATTTGAAGCCTAAATATCCCCCGTCAGGGCGCCGCCATTGTGCAGCCAGCAGAGAATTTGGGCCATAATCCGGACGCAGCTGTCGTAAACGGTCGCAACACTCCGCAACATACGCCGTACACAATCATTGTGAAGCTGCCGTAAACCGCGGTTATTTTTAAAGTCTAATAACTTATAAAAAAGAAACTTTTCAGAAAAAAGAGGACTTGGAAAACACGCAGCCCAATAATACTTTCATATCACCACAGCATACGGATGGGAGGAATATTTGTACGGGGTGTAATAATTTTTTGAAGTTTCACTTCGGCCCGTCCAGATGAATGGAGGAGACGGAGATTTGACCTATACTGCAGCCAGTCACCAAGGGGAGCAGTTTTCGTGGAGGCTTCAATTTGAGCCCGGCGACATGGCCTCCATGTTTTTTACAGTCTATGGTTTTTAGACGTGAAGTTTCTTCTTGGGGCTCTTAAGTCTGTGTGTATCCCCCTGATTACCTTCCAGCTCCTAACATAAAGGAAAACACGACTGCAGTAGGCAGTTTGTCCACTTCCTTGTTTCCTGGCTATATGCACGCCCCCAAACACACTCATGCACATGGCGCATGCTCCAGAGCCAAAGTTGCCAGGTCTGCTTGTTATAAGCGACGGTCTTCACTTGAATAGATACTTAGCACTGTGATATTGAAATGTAATGCAGACGAAAATTAACACACTTCGTGTAGACTTCTCTTTTTAAAAAGTAGTATTTCACATTAGGAAAGGAAATAGCTGGAGGTTGCTTATTTTGGGCTTATTTTTATTGACCAGGTTGCTTATTTCAGAAGCAAAATGTGGAAACACTGGGCAGGAGCTCTCATTCCACAGGGTATGTGACATTTTGTAAAATAAAGAGCACAAAAAACTGTTATGTTCTCTGTAGTAGAACTTTTTGTAGGCCTTCACATTTAGGAATAGATATAGGGTTCTGTCCATGATCAACCAATGTCAAAGTAACAGAAAAGTAACTTGAGAAGTTACTCTTCATAGAGGGTAACTAAGTAAAGTAAAGAGTTACTTTTTTCAGATGTAACGAGTAACGAGCAAACACTACTTTTTAAAAGTAACTTCCCCAGCACTGTCACATATTCATTCATATTTTGCCACAAAGCATATATAGCAAAACATTTATAAACACGTTTCCCTGTATTCACGCAACATACTGGCTTTAATGCTTTTTTTTAAAGACAAAATTTGATTTGGCTTTTTTACTTTCTTTATTCAGATTATTCCATAAACGGATTCCTCTCACAGTGTTATGACTGTGTGTCATTTTGTTGATTTAACTGTTGTTATATTGCCTTTGTAGAGGAGCGCCTTCCTCCTTTTCCTCCTCCCTCCCTCTGTGCTCCTGCTCTTCTTAGCTGCAGGTGGAGCGTCCTGATTGGACAGCAGCGGAAAGACGCACCCGCCGCAGAGTGGAGGAGACCGGTGTCGTGGCACAGACGATTGGCTGAGAGCTGATGGCTGGGGATTTAAAAATGACAGCCGAAGACGAGACGCTGCCCCTCCTTCCTCACTTCTCAACGCCACGTCTTTGTGAAGACCGATTGAAGTAGAGTGTTGTGTGAAATTTTGTGATGCCAAATCAGACATTAAATAGTAAGGTAATGTAGGGGAAGTAAGTCTTTTTGGTTGCTGTTTTCTCCTGTTTTTCGTTTAGGGAGACACTTTAGGTTTGTATATATTTCTTTTTCTCGTTAGTGGTTAGGTAAGATTTTTGATTTATAAGAGTGTTTTGTTTGTTGTTTGAAATGCTTACTTACCCCGAGGTAATTTTGATTTACTTTGTAAAATTAGAAGAAAAGAATTATTAAAGAAAAAAAAAATCTTTTGTTTGAACTACGAAAATCGTGTTTGTTTGTGGTTTCTTGCCGGTGTGCCTTGGGAAGTGACAAAGGAGTGGTCAATTTTATGTTTCCTCCAGTATCCCCTAGGCTGGTCGTAACATAAATTGGGGGCTCGTCTAGTTTAACGTGTTTTTTCGGGTGAGTATTCGTCGTTTTTTTCATCTTCTGTGTATGTCTGATTGACTCTTTTGTTAAAAAACGAAAAAAAACTGGCACTATGGAGTTCGACTTAAAGAGTTTTGTTAAAAATCCCACCTTAAAGGATCTCGAGAGATGTAAAAAAGTTGAACTGATTCTTGTGGCTGATTTCTTTGAGGTACATGTCCCGCTGAATGCCAGAAAGGCTGAAATTCGTCAGCTTGTGGTCGACAAACTGCGGGAGAAAGGCTTCCTCACTGAGCTTCCTTCTGTGGAAGGAGCTGCGGCTAAGGCTGACGTGGACAAGGCTGATACGGTGCCGCCTGTCACACCCGCTCCCACAAACCCTCCCGTTACGCACGGTGCGTCAGCGGATGAGCTCCAGCTAACACTCCGTATAAAGGAGATGGAGGTACGTAACCGGGAGTTAGAGGTGCAGGCAATGCACCTACGTGTAAGAGCCTTAGAGCTGGAGCGCCAGCCCAGTATTACCACTGAAGCACGCACTCAGCAAGCCCCGCACTCTCCCCGTGACACCTTTGATGTCAGCAGGCACATTGCCCTGGTGCCACCTTTCCGAGAGTCGGAGGTGGATTCGTATTTCAGTGCATTTGAGCGCATTGCAGCCACATTAAATTGGCCCAAGGATGTGTGGTCATTGTAGCTACAATGTAAATTGGTAGGTAAAGCCCAGGAGGTGTGTGCCAGTCTCACAATTGAACAAAGTTTGAATTATGATATTGTGAAAACCACTGTGCTTCGTGCGTATGAGCTGGTGCCTGAGGCATACAGGCAAAAATTCAGAAATTGTACAAAGAGTGTCAATCAGACATACGTGGAATTTGCACGCGAGAAGGGGGTTCTTTTCGATAAGTGGTGTCAGGCCAGTAAAGTTACTGATTTTGCACAACTGCGCGAACTTGTCCTGTTGGAGGAGTTTAAAAAATGTTTGCATGAACGCATCGTTGTGTATATTAACGAGCAAAAAGTTGCTTCTCTTTCGGATGCAGCTGTATTGGCTGATGAGTTTGCTTTAACTCACAAAAATGTGTTTTTGTCTGTTGCGCCCCTTGAGTCATCTGCACATGTCGAAAAAAAGAGTAGGTCGCCCACTTTCTCTCGGCGCAATAATTCGGCAACAGGTGACAAGCGTGTGTGTTTTTACTGCCATGATTCTGGTCATCTCATTGCTGTCTGTCCTGTTTTAAAACAAAAAGAACAAGCTAAGGTTAAAAAGCCATCTGCTGTAGGACTAATTCAGTGCAAACCTGTAGCTTGTGAGTCTGACATCGTGTGTGAAAATTCCAAAATCGATGATGAATTCAAACCTTTCATTTCTCAAGGTTTTTTCTCTCTGGATGGCAGTGAGGAGGGCAGAGTTCCAATCACTATTTTAAGAGACACTGGCGCAAAACATTCCATTGCTCGGCGTGGAGTTGTACCGTTTTCTTCTGATTCGTACTGCGGTACAGATTTGTTGGTGTGGGGAGTTAAAATGAGCGTTTTGCGCGTTCCGCTCCACACAGTTTATATTTCGTCCTCTTTTGTGTCTGGCCCTGTGCGCGTGGGTGTGACAGACCAACTGCCTGTAGCAGGAGTTGATCTCATTCTGGGTAATGATTTGGCCGGTAAGAAAGTGTTTCCCACCTTGCCCGAGGTGACTGAAAATCCTTGCGCGGATGTAAGTTTTTCACCCCCTGTCACCGCGCTTGATCCGCGGCCAATTTTTCCTGCGTGCGTCGTTACGCGCGCCCAAGCTCGCAAGTTTGGTGATTTACCAGACCTTTCTGGTACGTTTTTGAGCGCGCCTGATTCTGACAGCCCCTCTGTTGAAAATGAAAAATGTGAAACTGTGATTGTTGATGTCCTGCCTGATGTAAAAGATTTACGTTTAGCTTTAGATAAAAAGCAGCTTATCCAGGCTCAGAAAAATGACCCATCTTTGACCACTTGTTTTTCGGCTGTTGCTGAAAATAAAATCAGTTCACAGTGTGGGACATACCTTTTTGATGAGGGAGTCTTGATGCGTAAATGGTCCCCGTTGTCAGGTATGGAGTGTGACACAGTGACTCAGGTAATTGTGCCACAAGAGTTCCGAGTCCAAGTTTTGAGTCTGGCCCATGATCATAATTTATCCGGTCATTTGGGGGTTAGAAAGACATACAACAGGATTCTCAAGTACTTTTTCTGGCCAGGATTAAAATCCGACGTCATTAAATATTGCCGCTCGTGTCATGTTTGCCAGGTAGCAGGGAAACCTAACCAGGTTATTCCACCAGCTCCTTTAAATCCAATCCCGGTTATCGGTGAACCATTTGAGCATGTGATTTTGGATTGTGTTGGCCCCTTGCCAAAAACAAAGTCTGGTAATCAGTATGTCCTAACCATGATGTGCGCCGCGACTCGTTTCCCCGAGGCCGTCCCTTTGCGCACCATAAAAGCCAAAGCAGTGGTGAGGGCTTTAACCAAGTTCTTTTCCACTTTTGGGTTGCCCAAACGCATCCAAACAGATCAAGGGTCAAATTTTATGTCGAAAATGTTTGCTCAGGTAATGTCTATGTTGTCTGTGAAGCATCAGGTGTCCAGCGCGTTCCACCCCGAGAGCCAGGGCACGCTGGAGCGCTTTCATCAGACTTTAAAATCTATGCTTCGTAAATTCTGTGTTGATTCTAACAGGGAGTGGGATGAGGGTCTGCCACTCTTACTGTTTGCAATTCGTGAAACTACTCAGGAGTCACTTGGTTTCAGTCCGGCTGAGTTAGTGTTTGGACACACCGTGCGCGGTCCCCTGCGTTTGCTCCAAGAGAGCTGGCTTACAGACAAGCGCAGCCCCGCCCACAACGTCCTGGACTACGTCAGTTCATTCAAGGAGAGGTTACACACTGCCTGTGAGCTGGCCCGGACCTCTCTTTGCGCTGCACAGTCTAGAATGAAAGCACATTTCGATCAGAAAACTGTCAGTCGCACTTTTGCAGCAGGTGACCTTGTGTTAGTTTTATTACCTGTTGTTGGTTCCAGCCTCGAGGCCAAATTTAGTGGTCCTTATGAGGTGGAGCGCAGATTGAGTGACACTGATTATGTCGTAAAAACTCCGGATAGGAGAAAGAAGTCCCGTATCTGTCATGTTAACATGTTGAAGAAATATGTTGAACGTCCTCAAACTGTTGTGCCGCCCGAGAGTGCTGCTCAGAGCGCCTCTCCTGTGGTGTCTGTGGCTTCTCCCTCCTACAGTCCCGTGGAGGATGAGCTGAGAGAGCCACCTGTTGCTGTCCCGTGTGCGCGCTTGGAAAATTCCAAAATTTTGTGTAATCTCGATGACCATTTGTCATATCTGTCTGAGCCTGCTAAAAGTGATGTGTGTGATTTAATTTGTTCTCATGCTGCTCTCTTTAAGGATAAGCCCACACAGACCACAGTGCTGCAGCATGATGTTGATGTTGGTGATCACAGGCCCATTAAGCAGCACGCTTACAGAGTGAACCCCGCTAAACGTGCTGCCATGCAGAAGGAGGTACAGTATCTTTTGGAGAATGGTTTGGCTGTGCCCAGCTCCAGTCCATGGAGTTCTCCTTGCCTCCTAGTCCCAAAATCTGACGAAACTCACAGATTTTGTACCGATTTTCGTAAGGTTAACTCTGTGACGAAACCTGACTCTTTTCCTCTCCCACGTATGGATGATTGTGTGGATCGAGTAGGCTCTGCTAAATTTGTGACCAAACTCGACCTTCTCAAAGGGTACTGGCAGGTTCCTTTGACACCACGTGCGTCTGAGGTCTCCGCTTTCGTTACACCAGACCACTTTCTCCAGTACACTGTGATGCCCTTTGGTCTGAGAAATGCCCCTGCCACATTTCAGAGGCTGATGAACACCGTCCTCTGTGGTGTTAAGAACTGTGAGGCTTATTTGGATGACATTGTGTGTTTTTCCTCCTCTTGGCCTGAGCATGTGGAAACTCTGAGAGAAATCTTCAGTCGTTTGATGGCTGCCTCTCTGACTCTGAATCTGGCCAAGTGTGAGTTTGGTAAAGCTGTAATAACGTACCTAGGTAAGCAGGTAGGTCAGGGTACGGTGCGCCCTCTGTCGGCCAAAATTCAGGCCATCCTGGATTTTCCAGAGCCAAAAACCAGGCGGCAGCTCCGCAGGTTTCTGGGAATGTGCGGTTACTATCGTGGCTTCTGCAAAAATTTTGCCAGTGTTGTTTCGCCCCTCACTAGTTTGTTGAGTCCGAGTGTCCAGTTTGTGTGGACTCCTGTCTGCCAGGAGTCATTTGAGTCCGCCAAGGCCCTCATGTGTAGCGCCCCTGTGCTCACCGCACCTGATTTTGAGCGTCCCTTTAAGGTAGAGGTAGATGCTAGCGCTACAGGTGCGGGTGCTGTCCTCTTGCAGGAGGATGATCATGGCATCGACCATCCTGTCTGTTATTTCTCCAGGAAATTCAACAGACACCAGGTTAACTACAGCACCATAGAAAAAGAGGCTCTTGCGTTGCTGTGGGCCTTACAAAACTTTGAGGTCTACGTTGGTTCTAGCTCCGAACCAGTTGTTGTTTTTTCGGATCACAATCCGTTAGTCTTTTTGTCGCGCATGCGCAACAACAACCAGCGCCTCATGCGTTGGTCCTTGTTGTTGCAAGACTTTAATATCGAGGTGCGTCATATTAAAGGTGTAGACAATGTTATTGCGGATGCTTTGTCTAGAGTGGGGTCTTAGTTCAAAAATTTGATCAAACATTTCTATTAGGGGAAGAAATGATTGATCTTAGGTGGGGGGGTGTTATGACTGTGTGTCATTTTGTTGATTTAATTGTTGTTATATTGCCTTTGTAGAGGAGCGCCTTCCTCCTTTTCCTCCTCCCTCCCTCTGTGCTCCTGCTCTTCTTAGCTGCAGGTGGAGCGTCCTGATTGGACAGCAGCGGAAAGACGCACCCGCCGCAGAGTGGAGGAGACCGGTGTCATGGCACAGACGATTGGCTGAGAGCTGATGGCTGGGGATTTAAAAATGACAGCCGAAGACGAGACGCTGCCCCTCCTTCCTCACTTCTCAACGCCACGTCTTTGTGAAGACCGATTGAAGTAGAGTGTTGTGTGAAATTTTGTGATGCCAAATCAGACATTAAATAGTAAGGTAATGTAGGGGAAGTAAGTCTTTTTGGTTGCTGTTTTCTCCTGTTTTTCGTTTAGGGAGACACTTTAGGTTTGTATATATTTCTTTTTCTCGTTAGTGGTTAGGTAAGATTTTTGATTTATAAGAGTGTTTTGTTTGTTGTTTGAAATGCTTACTTACCCCGAGGTAATTTTGATTTACTTTGTAAAATTAGAAGAAAAGAATTATTAAAGAAAAAAAAAATCTTTTGTTTGAACTACGAAAATCGTGTTTGTTTGTGGTTTCTTGCCGGTGTGCCTTGGGAAGTGACAAAGGAGTGGTCAATTTTATGTTTCCTCCAGTATCCCCTAGGCTGGTTGTAACACACAGTAACGCAGCGCTCCTTCAGTTTAGTTCTAAATCTTGTTTTTTTTAATATTTCAAATCCTTTTAAATCATAAAAACTTTCAAATCGGTTCTGGATGTTGCTTGGTAAAATGTTTCTACGAGCTTATACATAATCTGCAATATACTAAGATCTACTAACTCACTGAATTTCAACAGCTGCAATTTAACAAATAGGTTTGAAGGACCTTTATATTGACTTCAACTAATAATTCTTATTGCTCTTTTTTGTAAAATAAAAATTGGTTGGATTGAAGTTTTACATGCACTTCCCCAAACTTCAACACAATAGGTCAGATATGGAACAATCAATGAATTATACAGAAGGTACAAAGCTTTGTCATCTAAGTAATCCTTAACTTTGTGTAACTTAGCAATTGTTTTTGCTATTTTAACTTAAATTCCATTGATGTGTGATTTCCATGTTAGATTTTCATCAATAATAACACCTAAAAATTTGATTTAATTTACTTCATTTATTTCAATACCTTCTAAATTTACTGAAGCATCTATGTTTTTGCCTTTGTTGCCAAATATCATGGTTTGTTTTTTCAATATTAAGGGATAATTTATTTAATTTAGTTGATTTACATAACATTAAATAATATTTAATGATTCAGTGTATCAATATAACAGTTCAAACTTTTGGTGGTATAAAAAGGAACCAATAGCTCAATTTATCCCACAGGTGTGGCTCACTGTGTCTCATAGCCAACATTTTGAAAAAAATGTTGCTACCTTTGCTATTCAGACTAATCTTTGGCCAAACGAGTCACACAGTTACAGTACATTGGTTAAATTACATATAAGTATAATACACCATTTTAGACCTGAATACATTGAATTTGATACAAATCTCAAAAAACCTGACATGCAGAAAATTTACTTTGACACACGAAAAATAGTTTTTTGTGTTAAAAAGTACAAACCATTTATGCCAGGTTGTCATTTTTAACAGAGATGGGGAGAAATTATAAGGGCTTTCTGAATTTAGGGCCGCGTGAAAAGAGTTGTTTACCGTTTACCAGAAACAGGGGGTGGCTAACCCCTCTCTCCCTTAGCTTGATACTTCTATTCTATGATATGTTTACCTGTCTGAAAGAGTCTCCGATGCTGGAATGGGGAGGTGGGGGGGCAGGGACCACTACTCTCTCTGTTTTTTAAAGGCGTGGATGAGGTTGCTGTCCCCTCTTGCTCGTAACTGAAATCAGAGAAAATGTCTTACTTTTACACCCTGGTGCAAAGACACTTGATGTGTTTCAATTTTTGGGACATCTAAAATATGGCACATCCCGGATTTCACCAGATTACTGAGGTTACAAAGCCACATGGGGAAAACAGCCCGTGCTTTCACGTATAGAGTAAATGCCCATAAGGTACCCGTCTAAGAGGGAATCTAAACACATTTGTTTTAAACCATAAAACCAAGTAAACAACATAAGAGGAAAAAGTAACTCACCTGTCCATCAGACGTAGATTTGAAGCCCTTTAGATCCTGAAGGGTCCACCTCCAGTCAAATACAAAGCAGACATTGATTCTTGTTTTATTTCACCCATGGTCCTCCTTGTTGTACTCTTTCGGTAAGCGTTTTCACGGTCCTTGACTTTTTGGTGGAAGCTGCCTGGGGTAAAGGGGGAATCGGCATCTTCCCGCTGCTCGCTGGATTGCTGCTGTCCACCATTGTTTGAGGTTTGACGCTGTTTTTCTTCTTGCTCTCCTTCTTTTTCAGATTTGTTCTTCTTCTTCTACCTTTTCCGGCAGAATAGACACTGTGAAGCGTATTACTGCCCTCCGTTGGTCTTTTTTTGTTTTAGATTTTGTTATACACTGCAGTTACATGCAGGAACTGCAGCACTATGAATATCATATGGTGGTTCTCATTATGGTTCGGATTTGTTTTTCTGGCGAGCAAGATAAATCTGCGAGCCAGGACTTCCTCATGCGCGTTCACGAGAACGAAGAGCTTTACAACCAATCACGATGAAGGATGAAGCGCCGCCCCTCGACCAATCAGGATAGAACCCTCAGGGGTTCTCCTGATTGGTCAAAGATACCTGGAGCGGTCGAGAATCTTTGTCAGTTCATAACAGAGACAGATGGAAACGCAGCGATCACGCTGTAGTGCAATTATACTACACTCATATAAGGATCTCAATCAGTGGCGTAGCTGGGATGTATTCCACATGGGTTTTCATATGTGTCAAAGGGGCCCGCATGTTTGGCATGCCGCATTGCACACAAGAATAGAGGACAGAAAAAAAGTAAAATTAAAAAAAAAAGTAAAATACTGGATACAACCTCTCATTACTGCCACTATTTGAGATATGTTTTTCTTTTTTACATTCTTGCAAATGTATCAACAACCTTGTCCAAGTTAGTCTTCCCAGACATCTCTCTCTCAATGAAAAGTAATGTCAGGCTTGAGCGCTATGAGAACTAGAGCCTTATTTAGCGTGTCTTGATCAGTTTAAAGTGATATTCGGTACTTGAAAAGTTGGGTCCTATCACAAGGGTTAGGGCAGACCTCTACATCAGTGTTTCTGTGGAGAGGCGCTAGGACCTAACTCCCTCTTCCTGATTCGGATCTGCTTTTTGGTCAAGTAAAATATGGGCCTGACTTGACAGCAATCAGCAGACGAAAGATGCGGAATCCCACGAAGAAGTTAGGGTCCTAGCGCCCTGGGTTTTCAGTGCGTTACTCACACAAAAACACTGCTAAATAGAGGCTAATTCTCTGCGCCGTGAAAGCGGCCTTGTGATAGGACCCAACTTGTTCAATCCCAGAATATCACTTTAAGGTGACTGAAAGTGCGCTCTGCCTGTGCACCTAATGCTGCGTCACTTTCATGCTCTCCCTCAATATATCCTTAATAATAAATGTTATAATAAAGCCTCTGGATTTCATTTTTATTGACGAAGAAAATTAATGATTTATAATGTATGGCTTTTCTGTCTCTGCCCTGAACAATTATCTGGACTACGCATATATGGGTTATTTTATGGATGTATTTAGTGGATATTTTCTTCAGAGACAATTCTGTCCACACCACAGAATTGTCTCTGTTCGTACAGAATGGCTCTGAGGCCTGAAATGTCATGCCCAGGTGGTGGCGGAGTTCAGAAAAAAATTAAAATAGCACAGAAGAGCATTATAAGCAAGCACAATCAAATGGTCCAGAAGAAGCAAATGCAAATTTGAAACAAAATAATAATAAAAAACAATAATCACGAGTTAATAAATGTATGGGAAACACTCTTTCAGTGCAAGCATATGGCTCGTTACATGTGGACCATTATTGTTTACAACGACTTTTTATCGGTTTAAAAATAGCCATTAATCTCCATTTATATGGGTGAAATCACTGTGTTTGTGTGGTTGAGATGATGTAGCACCATGTCACTGCAGTAGACAGTGCATGTTTACCTGCATGTCTACCTGCTGCCGGCCACCACCCAGATGTTTTCTGCCCCAGTTAGGACCCCACTGTGGCGGAAAAGATCCGGAAGTTTGGCGCATTTGGCTGCATCTTCTCTTAAAATTTTATTTTTTCGAGCAATACGTTTTTCCGCTCCACGAGCGGCTTTTTCTGGCGGCATCTGTCTTTTCTTCATCTTTTTTCATCTCTCGTCTTCGGTCTGGCTCAATACGCGGCTGAGCCAATCACATTTCAATGGACCAATGGATCAGCTCAAATCGGCAGGGGTCTCCCCCCCTTAATATGCAACATGATACAGTGACCTAGTCTGACGTCACGTTACACTCTGTGCTAACCTGCTGCTGCAGAGAAGGCAGCTGCTGCGCTCATTCCGCCTCGGATTTAAACAAACAAACAAAAAATCATCGGAAGTGTGGTGAAGAGGGCCCACCAACATTACCCACATTTCATAACCCACCAACCCCACGTAAACTACGCCACTGATCTCAATGGATTAAACAAAGCACAGAAAAAATTAGCATTGACTAGCAAAATCCTGCCTACAGCATCTTTAACAGGCACAGCAGCATTAAAGGTGAGTTTTTATGTTTGGAAACTGTAAACCTTTTAAAGTTCAGGTATGCATCAACCTGTGCTCAATTTATTTTACAAAAGCAAAAGTGGCAAAAGTCCTGTAATACCAGGACTAATCCTAGGGGTAGAGGAGACCTCCAATGTTTCGACCCTTGTAAATGCCTGCATCTGTGTCACCATGAGTCACAGCTGCAATGAGCTACTCTACTCTGTGTATCCCACTGCCACTGTGCTTCACTGCTTCTCATAGCCCTTGTGAACCCAGATGACTGTCATTTGATGACCAGTGCCACATCCAGCCAATCAGAAAATGTTCAGCTTTCACAGCTTTCACATTAAGATAGATCTTTTTAGGAATACTGATATCAATTATTGGTGGCTCTGCTTACCAATTACCAATACCCTAAACTAATATAATTTACAATTATACACATCTTTATGTCAATTATTTAAATGAGATATTATAAGACTTAGTTGAAGTAAAAAACACATAAGTGCTTCATTTGCATTACTACACATGAATAAATACAGCAACACTAAAGGCAAGTTTGTATCTCTGAAATCTGTACACCTTAACAGTTCAGGTAGAAAACAATTTTTTTACCACCCATGTAAAAGTAGCAAAAAGTCTCTGATCTCATTTTAACTTTTACAATTCTACTTGTACAAGGGTTATAAATACATACCAGTTACACTGAGACAAAGTTAAACATATTTCAGAATGAAATGGAAGATGAGGTTCACATTAGGCCTGTGCTTGAAATATCGATACGGAAAAATATCGCCATGCACTCCTTGGGGATACTTGCATCAATACAGATTCTCCAGAATCGATACGGTCTCAATGGTTTGACACTTAATGTCAATACACCTTGAGTACTTATTAACAATGGCACAGTTCAAAGTAGAAGCCAAACTACATGATGAAACATATGTTCCAATTTTAAACTTAGGTCTACCATCTCTGAATTTCCATTTCTTCAGTTGTAGAATCATTTAAATTTATAGTTGTTCTTTTTCCGCTTGTGATAATAAACAAAATTTGTTTGGAATTCTGTTAAAAGAGCAGTCAGTGTTCAAAATTTACGTGTATCGGGATACATATGGTATCGTGGCCTCACTATCGGAATTTGTATCGTATCGTGGGGTTGCTGGAAATACCCAGCCCTAGTTCACATAGATTTCACACTTCATGATGACTGAATCTCAGTACATTATTGTCTCCACTTCCTCGCTGCTCCCTCCAGCACCCACACTGCCGTGTTGAGTGACTATTGCTCATGTGACATTAAGCCAAACAGAGAATGTTGTGGATAGGACATCCACAACATTCTCGTCGGTGGCGCAGTTGGACAAGACACTTAACCCCAAGTTGCTCCCACTGCTGCGTCAGTGGTGTGTAAATGGGCATGAAAGGGCGTGAATGTGTTAGAGATACCGATGGATAACTAATAGAGGTGTCCCAGTCCGATACTGATATCGGATATCGGTCCGATATCAGCAAAAAAACAAGTATCGGATTACATCGGAATGCATCTAAAATCTCCGATATAAGCACTCCGATATAAGCAGTCCATTCCAGACTCCGCTCCTGCTCTTCTTTCCAGCGGCGCCCGGATCCAGCATGCAGCAGAGGCCACGTGATCACAACAGTGCTCGCTGGCGCTAACTAGGAGTAGCAAGGAGCAGGAGTAATGTCGGCCGTATGGTAGTATTTTTTGTTAAAAGCTGAGAAAGACGCTGGAGCTGAGTGCAAGACTTGTCATGCACAAGTTTCTCGTGGTGGCACAGATCGGGGAAGTTTAACACGTCCAACCTCATTGCGCATTTGAAGAAGCATCACCAGGAACAGCATGAGGATTTTCGCAAGGCAACGGAGACGAAGAAACAAACCTATGGCCCTCACAAACAACAAAGTGTCAAACTTTTTCCCATTCTGCAGCATACCTATGTAATGAACAACACATATCTGGCCCTTCTTTGGAAATGGGGCCTTTGGAAAGCGTGACAGACTACCACGGGACGGCAAAAAAGCAACAGCAATAACAGAAAAGATAGCCCAGTTTATTGTGCTCGATGACCAGCCCCTGTCCGTGGTGAGTAATGTCGGGTTCAGACGCTTAATGGAGCATCTCGAGCCTCACTACACTATTCCAAGCTGCCACTACATTGTGGATAAAACTATACCTCAGATGCACAAAGAAGTTCAAAAGTGTATTGCTTCACATGTGGAGAAAGCAAATGCTATTAGCTTCACCACTGACATCTGGAGTTCAGACCATCGTCTGCTGTCCTTATTGAGCCTGACTGCGCACTGGATAGATGCTGAATTTACACTGCGGAGAGCTGTGCTACATGCACGTGAGTTCAGAGGGTCACACACTGCTAATGCCATCACGAAGGCCATGGAGGAGATGCTGCGTGACTGGAAGATAGACAAAAACAAGGTCCATGTCGTTTTCAGAGACAATGCTGCTAGTATGAAAAAGGCTATGGATCTGCTGGGTGTGCCAAGCTTAGGATGTTTTGCACATACTCTTCAGCTTGTAGTCCACAAAGGGGTCTTGTCACAGCGAGCTGTGAGTGATGCAGTTGCCAATGGAAGAAAAATAGTGGGCCACTTGAAACATTCCCCTAAGGCTTACTCAAGTCTTGAAGACCTTCAATTAGAAATGAACGTCACCCCAAAACGTCTCCAGCAGGATGTCCAGACACGGTGGAGCAGTACCAAGTACATGATTGACAGCCTCATTCATCAAAAACGGCCACTCTATGCCTATTCATCTGAAGAAAACAACACCATGCCAGCCATTCTAACAGCAAACCAGTGGGGGCTTTTAGAGAAGACCTCAAAAGTTCTGACCCCATTTGAAGAACTAACAACTAATGTCAGTGCCGCCTCTGCTACTGCAGCAGATGTTATCCCCTCTGTCCATGTCCTGATAAGGTTTCTCACTAATCAATCAATCAATCAATCAATCAATCAATCTTTATTTGTATAGCACCAATTCATAACAAGTGTTATCTCAAGACACTTTACAATAGAGCATAAAGCTCTTCATTTTATGGATACACATATATGCATAGATACATATATACATATAAAATACACATATACATATATATACAAATATATACATCCAACACCCAACATGAATCCAAATAGCCAATCATGGATCCCTCCATCATGGTGGCAAGAAAAAACCTTCTGTTAAGCAGCAGGAAATCTTGAATGTGGATCCCAGTCTCATGATGAACAGCAAATCCACAAGATGCTGTGTTGGGTGTGTGGGCAAAGGAAAGGAGGTAAGAGGAGACAAGTGGACTAGAATAAGAACTAAAATTAGGGACAGGTTCATGTACCATCAACCTGTGGTCTGATTTATTAGAGGGTAGCCTCTTGAGATGCTACATCTCATTTTCAAGAGGGTCCTCATGTCTGAATGGTTGTGGTGATTATTTTCTAGAAGTATAATCTTAGATGTTCTCACTGAAAATAAGAATTTATGGTAGTGACGAACTCATGGGTGCCCAGACCACAAGTGCATCCCAACCATATTTGTCTCCATTAAATATAAATGTGTTAAAGGCCTCTTGAGATGTGACATCCCATTTTCAAGAGGGACTTCATGACTAAGTGGTAATAAAGAATAGATACTGTAGGTGTAACGATCATGGATATGGAGATCATGCTAATAACTACATGAACAGCTATAATGATAATGGGAATGGAGTGTTCCTAATAAAATGGCCAACTATGTGTCATGTTTATAACTGTAGTTTTGAGGCTTCACTAAGGAGAGTGAAGATGAGCACGGGATCCAAACTATGAAAGCCACCCTTCTGGATGCAGTCCACAGACGTTTCAGTCATGTGGAATCTGAGCCCCTGTATGCTGTAGCCACACTGCTGGATCCACGCTATAAAGACAAGTAAGGGTATTTATGATATATTGTTACATTTATTTAGCCTATTTTATTTTTATTTATTTATTTTATTTATTTATTTAATTTATTTGCACCATAAATTAGAAACAATTACATTGACTTAGAAAAAAAATACAAGATAGTGCTGGAGAGGTGAAAAAATCCCCAAAGCGGGCTTATCAAAGATACCTCCCCAAATAAAGTTAATAATAAAAATATACAAAAAATAAATGAAATTTAATACAATAAAATAAACTCAGAATAACTCTACAACAAACAAACAAGCAGTTTAATTAATTATGAATGAGAACAAAAATAAGCTTTGGGATCTTGATGTATTATACATGACTTTAGTCTGAACTTAAAATTGGTCAGAGATGTAGATGTTTATGTTAAATGATAATATGAATTCCAAATTAATGAACCTCTGTAAGTAAATGAAAACTGACATTAAGAAGTACGGCAAAAGGGAGTATGAAGTTTAATGGCATGTCTTGTATTGTGCAAATGAATCTGAGAGTTAATTGTAAAAAAATACATAAAAGATTCTGGGAGTAAATGTGGTTGATGAATATATTTATAAATAAATATACAAGATTGAAGAATATTAATATCGCAAATGGACAATAAGTTTAGCTTTTTAAATAGAGGGGCAGATGGAGATAAATAATTAGAAGAGGTGCCTAGCCTAACAAATTTCTTTTGAGTAATGAATATTTTCTGTAAATTTGTAGGGTATGTACTTGCCCAAACAATATTACAGTAGCTAAGATGTGGATATATTAAACTATAATACAATGTATGAAGAGCCTAATCTGATGTAGCTGAGAAAAACTGTACTGTTTAATATTACAATGAAAAAACATTGGACAGATGAAGAAATCATTATAATAAATAAATATCGCACCCATAGTGATATGAAATGATGAAGAGCGTTACAGATTCACTGTTTACATTATCATGACTGTGAGTGACTATGTTTCTTTCTGAGCATGAATGTGTGGGGGCTGGGTGCGAAAAGCTCTAAAATATATATACATTGTTATTCTATATATTCATGTTAGGTACTTCACAAGTGCGGACAACCTAGGACATGCAAAGGCAGCATTCAAGGCAGCAGTGTTGAAAATTGAAGGAGAGCAGAGGATCACACGCCCATCTGAGGAAACTGCGTCTGAGCCAGTGAGGAAGACTCCACGGATCATGGAGGGTGGTAGCAGCAGCCTTGGCAGCATCTTTGATGAGACACTGGAGGAGAGCAGCGCAGACACAGGTCCTTCTATGCAGATCACCCTAGGGGCAATCTTTGAAATGGAGAGCTACCTCTGTGAGGCCACCATTGAACGTAAGAACAATCCTTTACATTACTGGAAAGCCAACCAAACTCGACTCCCCATCCTGGCAGCAACAGCAGCCAAGTTCCTCTGTGCTCCCTGCACAAGTGTCGAGAGTGAGAGGCTCTTTAGCACAGCCTCAATTATCATTGAGGAGCATAGGAGCAGGCTGACAGCACAGCATGCTGAAATGCTTATCTTCTTGAAAAAGAACCTCCACATCATGCTTGGACTGGAGGGAATGGAGATGGAGGAGTAGGGAGGGTAGTTATCAGTTTAGTTAGCAGACTGATTATTGTTTTCTGCTCTTGTTATCAGAGTGACATGCTTATTTTGAAATTGGAACTGTGGACTTTTAACTGTGAGCAGCTGGACCATGGACAGTATTGTGGGTTCCTATTTTTTGCCTCTGCCCTCAGTTGGTCCCACCATACACTTACAATAAAAAATAGCTTAAGTGAGCTTGAATAGTTATTTTGCACTTTTAAAGTGTAATTTGTTTTTATTTGATTTATTTAGGTTATTTTCTGGGTCTTCTAATTTATTCTTTATTTTATTCAATTACTAGTATATTCTTATGTTTAATGTTAAAATTTCTGTTACCCATTGGTTAATAATAAACGGGTCAGTTTTTCCTCATACCTACGGTTGCTGACTACTGTTCTTTGTTTGAATAATATCACTTAATCAAGCCTTTTCTAACATGACAGACATACTACAAAATAAGTAATAAAAGTATGCATGTTTAATGCTGATATCGTATCGGATTAATATCGGTATCATAAAACAGTAAACGCTGTTCGGTGTCCAAGAATGATGACGTGAAAGGTGCCGACGTGCGTTGGTGGCGGCTCTAGTTAGCTCTCTGCTGATGCTGTGTGTGTGGATGACTCGCCTACACTCTCACGGAGTTGCTCTTTTAAGCCTGAAGGGTCCGACATGATGAGCAACTTTCAGCGGTATACAAAGTCCCACTGCTGCTGGACACAGAGAGACCACCAGGCTCTCTGCTCGGCTACGGATCAGCTTCACAGGCAGACCGGGCACCGCTTCAGTGAGCCATACCTGAGAGAATAACAGGTGACTTATCAGTAATTCTATCCAAAAATGTATTTATCTTATAAATAACAGAATTAGTGTCATTCTGGACTGTGTTCTTGCCTTTGTTTTGCTGGGTATTCGCCGTATTTTGAAATAGATTGTCTTTTTTCGTCAAAGTTCGTGTTTTGTGGATTTCATCGATCGTTATTTGGAAATATTTAGAGGAGCAAATACCGAGGAGCTCTACCGAGGAGAGGGGAGACCAGAGGAGAGTCATGAAGAGGGTTAATTCCTTCAGGGTCTATCGTCATGTAAAAAAAAAGTCCTGGACAAGGTCTAATATAAGGAGCTGTATCATGGACGCTAATGCTGTAGGCAAACAAAAATGTGTGAGTGCATATAAAATAGTGTAGTGAAACTAAGTTTTGAGTGTTTTGCACTTTGTGGTCACTTGAGGGGGATAGAGGCCCTGTGTTGGCGGTGAACTGAGGCACTGATTAGCTGATCACACTCACCTGTGGTAGGAGGTGGAGGGACACTGTGGGGGTTAAGCAAAAGGAGCTGAATGAGCGGCGAGGAGGAGAGGAGCTGGACTGCTGGCGCCTGTGGCCGTGGCTGGGGGACAGAGAAACAAACCGAGCAGGCTGCCCGTGACTTTTAGTGTCACCGGCAGTGAAGACAGTTAGATAGGGGAGCGGTTCCTGCGCTAGGAGGGGAGGCTGGTCGCCTCCTTTAGGTAGAGAGGGGGGGGTTAGTGAGTCCCTTGACTGGAGCCACGAGGTCGCCCACACGCCTTCCTGCCTTGCCGTTTTGGGGTGCAGGTTCTCCACGTATGAGGTCGCCCACACGCCTTCCTGCCTCGCCGTGTCTGGGTGCAGTTTCTCCACGTGCCAGGCTGTCTGTACGCCTTCTCGCCCCGCTGTGTCAGGGTGCTGTTTCTCCACGTCGATAAGCCTCCCATACCGGCTGTTGGCTGCTCCTCCCTGGTTTCCGCGATCCTGAGGGCCGCACGCGCCGCCGGCTGCAGCGGAGTCCATTATTAGACCCCATGGGGGGTCTCTGCCGCCAGCCCGGCGAAGTTAAGTTGTTTTAAAACTCATCCATTGTGTGAATAATCTTTGTTTTCATGTTTTGTGTTTAGGCCTATTTTATAATTTTGTTTGAGCTCTGTCTGAGATTCACCGAGGGGTGGCGCTGCTCCAGGGTAGCTCCTGCCCCCTCTGGTGCTTGTAGTGGTTCTGACCCGCCTAGTGTGTAGTGGTCCTTAGTTTAGAGACGCATGCAGTTCACTTTATTTATTGGTCTGTGCATGGTTATGGCAAATCAGTGTGCAGTGTATTTTATGTGTGTTTCACTGTGGCGTTCTTAGGGCTAGGGCTGTCCCTTTCAGCAGGCGCAGAACTCAGTGAGATCCAAGACACAGACTCATATTTAATATATTTGTGATTAAATAAAGGTTATATTTTTATACTTGACCAAGCCTCTGTGTTCTCTTGCCTCTGACACCGGACCAGACCGGATAAACAAAGGTGGTGGCAGCTTAGACCTTCAAAATAAAGTATCAATAAAAGTTTTCTACACTGGTGGCAGCGGTGGGATCTAAAATTAGATAAGATGTCAGAGGCAGAGAATATTCTTCCCCCATCTGGGTTTCAAGAAATGGATACAGTTGAGACTAACCCTCCGCAGTAGTACTGCTCCAATAGTAGCCCCTCCCTCCAATGCTATTTCTCGCCCTGTGTTCATGCCTGAGGTTTTACCGTGTTGGGCGGAATGGGGTGATTGGGTTGAACAGTTTGAGCTTGCGGCAGGTGTGAATGGTTGGGATGACCCTGTTAAACTTAAATTTATGTCATTGTTGCTTTCAGGGCACGCCATGAGATGTATAATGGTGTTTCCTCCCAATCAAAATGTAATTATGTGCTATTGAAAACAGCCCTGGCCAAGTGTTTTGAGCCCTGCCATAATGAGGAGTGGAGTAGGGTTGCTTTTTTCGGAGAGAAGAAGGCTACCAAATGAAACGGCTCAAGAGTTTGGGAATGCTCTCATGAGGCTGGCCGTAAAAGCTTATCCCTCTGTAGATGATCAAACCCGAGAAATGCTTGCAAGAGATCAATTCATCACCCATTTCGCTACTGGTGATTTCCGTATTAGCCTCCGTGCTGCAAAACCAAAAACGTTAGAGTCAACCATTCAATTGGCTGCTGAAATGGAGCTACTTAGAAACCTGGAACAGACCCACATAACCTCTGATGCCAAAGCACGGAGGGTGGTGGAGAGTAGGGATGGGTCTGATGGACGTCTCCAAGCTTTGTTGGGAGCAGTAGAGAGTCTGCGTCAGGAGGTTAAAGAAGTGCAGTTGGTGGTTCAGGGACTACAGTTGCCCTCCAAATCAGTTACGCCCCTTAACCTCCCTCCAGGTCTAACAAAAAAGTCTGATGCTGATCCTAGAACCCCTCTCGCTGATGCCTCTGGGCGAAGGACCCGGACTCGGGCAGGTGTGTGTTGGGAATGTGGGTGTGACAGGCACCTACGTCGCGACTGCCCTTATGTGGTGGGAAACTAAAGGGGGCGGGTATAGCAGGCCAACTGCTCGCCCCCTCAATTATAACACAGATTGCGGCCTCTTCCAACAAAAAGGGTAGCTACGTAGCTGTAAAGGTTGGGGGAACAGACTTTCAGGTGGTTGTGGACAGTGGAGCTGACCGGTCTGTTATCCCTCAAAAACTGTGGGAAAGACTTACCAAGGGGGAGGGAAAACTGACAGAGTACCCAGGGAAGGTGTCTGCAGCTAATGGGGGGGGGATGTGTATCTTAGGAGTTTGGCAGTCAGTCTGTCAGTTTGACACATTAGCCCTGATAACAGACTTCCTTGTGGCAGATGTTCCTTCAGATGACATCCTGCTAGGCTTTGACTTCCTGTTTAAATACGGTGCGGTGATCGATTACAAGGACAGGGTTCTTCGCCTGATGGGAAAGACGATGCCCCTGCTGTGCCAAGAGGACCCTGTGAAGCCTCGTACTGTAGTCATAAAATCCGACACTGCTGTCCCAGCCCGAAGTGAGTTGGTTCTCCCAGGAGTAGTTACGACCCCGTTCAGTGAATGTATAGAAGGTATGTTGGAGCCCTCTTCATCTCTGTCTGATCATTGTAATGTTTTGGTGGCCCGTGTTGTTTGTCAGGTAGAGCAAGGTGTTGTCCCTGTGCGGGTTATTAATGTCACAGATGAAGAGTTAGTGCTTAAGGAGGGCATGAGAGTTGGCACCTTGTATACAGACATTGAGGTAGGGGACGTTGTAGGGGAAACTGGGATTAGTAGTAATATAAAAGCTCACACTTCTCCTTGGCAGGTAGACTCCTTAGTGAAAGAGTTGGGGCTGGACCAGAAGGGATTGCTAGCTTCTGAGCAGCAAGCTGTTCATGACCTTCTGTTAAAACATTTGTCCGTTTTTAGCCTGGGCGATACTGATCTAGGTAGGACCCCCCTAGTGAAGCACACTATTGATACCGGCAATGCTGTGCCTGTCAAGTTGCACCCGCGCCGAGTTCCTCTCCATTTACAGGGGGAGTGTGCCGAGCACATAAAGCAGATGCAGGGGAATGGTATCATTCAACCTTCGTGTAGCCCTTGGGCTGCTCCAGTTGTTCTTGTGAGGAAGCGAGATGGGGGACTCCGGTTCTGTGTCGACTATCGGAGGCTCAATGACTTGACCAGAAAGGATGCTTATCCTCTCCCCCGAATTGATGATGCTCTTGACAGTCTGCACAAAGCTTGTTGGTTTTCAACTCTGACTTGGCCAGTGGCTACTGGCAGGTTGAAATTGAACCCGCAGATAGGCATAAAACAGCTTTTATAACACGTCAGGGGTTGTTTGAGTTTAATGTGCTAAGTTTTGGCCTGTGTAATGCACCTAGCACATTTCAGAGGCTCATGGACGTGGTTTTAGCCGACTTGCAGTGGACTACTTGTTTGGTCTACCTTGATGATATTATCGTGTTTGGCCGCACGTTCAGGGAGCATTTGGCACGTTTAGATGAAGTGTTGCTAAAGTTGCAGCAGGCTAATCTTAAGGTGAAGCCCTCAAAGTGTAACTTGTTTTCAACACAGGTGCAGTACCTCGGTCACATAATATCCGCGGATGGGGTTAGAGCAGATCCAGCCAAAGTTCAGGCAGTGCAAGAGTGGCCAGTGCCTAAGAACCAGACGGAGGTGAGAAGTTTTGTAGGGTTGGCATCCTACTATAGGCGGTTCATTAAGGGCTTTGCAGAAATAGCCCGCCCCTTACACCAACTTACTGAAAAGGGTAGGCATTTTAAGTGGTCTGACTCCTGCCAAAATGCATTTGAGCAGCTGAAGGTTAGGTTGACATCTGCACCAGTACTGGCTTACCCAGATCCCGCCAGGCCTTTCATTTTGGACACAGATGCCAGTGATTTAGGTATTGGCGCAGTTCTATCGCAGGAGAGTGATGGGGTGGAGCATGTTGTAGCGTATGCCAGTCGGGCACTAACTAAGCAGGAAAGAAAGTATGCAACAACAAAAAAGGAGCTGTTGAGTATGGTAACCTTTACAAAGTACTTCAAACATTATCTGTTGGGAAAGGAGTTTTTACTGCGCACTGACCATAACTCACTCAGATGGCTGCATAACTTTCAGGGTTTAGAGGGACAGCTAGCCAGATGGGTGGAGCAGTTGGCCAGCTTTCAGTATAAAATTATCCATAGGCCAGGGAAAGCACACGCTAATGCTGATGCCCTCTCTAGATTGCCTGCTTTTCTGGATGCAGATCAGCCCAAAGTTGTCCCTGTGCAGCAGCCCCTCCGAAATGAATGTGTGTGTGCTATACAGGAAGAGCGGCCAAGGGCACAGTTGAGTAAAGAGTGTATGGATGATGAGATGACAAAAGCCCAGTCTGAGGATGCAGTTTTACAGCAGTTGATTCGCTACAAAAAGCAGGGTCTGGATCTCCCTGAAGATCCAGCTTTACAGAAATATGCCCCAGTTTGGTCTCAGTTACAGATGAAGGAGTCACGTCTGGTTAGAATCCCCCCATCAAACTCAGATGCTGCACCATATGTGCAGATTGTTCTTCCCCAGGCCCTGGTTCCTAAAGTCTTAACCCAGCTACATAATACCCCTACTGGCGGTCACTTGGGGGTGCAGAAGTTGCAGGGTAAAGTGAAGGATCGTTTTTACTGGCCGGGGTGGTTTAGCGATGTAAAACAGTGGTGTAGACAGTGTGTAGATTGTGCCTCTCGAAAGACACAGGGGCCGACACCTTGTGCTCCCCTCCAAACAACACTACCGTCAAGGCCATATGAGCGGGTGGCTCTTGACATTCTGGGGCCCCTACCAGAGACGACTGACAGAAACAAATACATTTTGGTCGTTGGAGACTATTTTTCAAAGTGGACAGAAGCCTTCCCCTTGCCTAATCAAGAAGCCTACACTATTGCAAAAGTGCTTGTGAGGAGTGGGTTTGTAGGTTTGGGACACCACGAGCATTCACTCTGACCAGGGGCGATCTTTTGAGTCAACTTTGTTCAAAGACTTATGTCGGCTTCTTAACATTCACAAAACAAGAACTTCCCCATATCATCCTCAGTCAGATGGCCTTATTGAGCGTTTTAACCGCACATTGCTAGCTATGCTTTCGTTTTTTGTGCAAGAAAACCAGTCCAATTGGGACTCCTTATTGCCCTATGTGATGATGGCGTATCGAAGCAGTGTGCATGCAAGTACGGGTTTTACACCATATAAAGTGTTGTACGGACGGGAGATGGTGCTTCCAGTGGACATAATGCTTGAGGTGGGGGCTGGGGAGGCATTTTGTTCAGTTAATGCCTATGTTAACCAGTTGGTTGAGACATTGTCTACTGTGGCGGAGGCGGTAAAAAAACATCAAGCCAAAGCTTCCCAGCAACAGAAGGCTAATTTTGATCTCCGAGTACATTTTCAGTATTACTCAGAGGGAGAGCTTGTGTGGGTCCAAGATAGAAGCAGGAGAAGAGGGTTGTGTCCCAAGCTTCAGAAGCGCTTTAAAGGGCCTTATAAAGTTGTAGATAGGGTCACAGACGTGTTGTACCGTGGTACCAGTAAGGGGGGGCCCGGACAAGGTAGTACATTTCAATCGTCTTAAACCCTGTCTTTCTCCTTGCCCAGAGTCACAGCCAATCCAGGGTGATGCAGCACTGGCTCCTCCAGCGCCGCAGAGAAGCAATCCACCTCAGAGAGGAGGCAATGGGTCAGCGGCTGATGACCTCCTGCAACAGTCATTGCCGAGAGGAGGGGCTGTCAACCCGGTTCTGCACTCTTCAGTGCACACTGGCGAGCCAGGAGCGGAAAAACTCCTGCATCATCCAGAGGCAAGAAGTGAGGGGACCCAGGAAGGACAGGCAGATGTAACAACACTGGACAACACAAGAGAAGTGGACTCAAACATGTTTTGTGGAGCAGACCAACATCTGGCAGGTGGGAGCAGCTGTCAGAGAAGCTCTACACAAGGAGGGCGACCTACACGGGAGAGAAGGGCGCCCTTGTGGTCAAGAGACTATGATTGTTCATCCTGACTCGGGGACGAGTCCTCTTCGTCAGGGGAGGGAGGAGTGTAGTGAAACTAAGTTTTGAGTGTTTTGCACTTTGTGGTCACTTGAGGGGGATAGAGGCCCTGTGTTGGCGGTGAACTGAGGCACTGATTAGCTGATCACACTCACCTGTGGTAGGAGG